>WBNO01009891.1:3961-28969 GCA_013400575.1 Peucedramus taeniatus
CTTTTTCCAGTCATTGCAGTTAGGGTGAGCTACTACCTGGCCTCCCATTCTGCCCCAGCTTATTAACAGGCCTCCAGAGCACTACATCTTACCTGTGGAAGATACATTAAAAAAAAAAAAAATTATGACAGAACTTGTAAACATTCCCCTCTCATGTAAAGCTTAAGTGGATATTAGCAAAGGGATTCTTCTTCACTATCAATGGGCAGAAAACTGACAAAATATTCCCAGCTTTCTTCAGAGCCTTCCCTTTCCTCCATTTGTAACTCTAGATTATTAAGGAACTGGTTTCTGTGGGAAAAGCACTAGTAATGAACACCTGCCAGAAGGACAATCCCAAATTACCTTGTTAGACTCTAATCTCAACCTAAAATTAATTTAGATCTTGGACACTTAATAAATCTCTCTTTCAAACCATCTGTTTGTTGCTCCCAAACAACTAGAGGTATGCCTGCACTGCAAAAATAGAGGTCCCAAACCACTTAACCCAGAAGAGCTTTTGTGAAGAGCTTTAGGCAGAGTTGTATGGCTCTTTTTTTCTCAAAAGCTGGTACAAGAATTTACTGGCAACTCTGACTCACGGATATCAGCCCTGAAAACAGCTGAAATGTATATTGAAATTATTATTGGTTTACATACCTTCTTCACTGCTCCACATCAATGAGGACTAGTTAGTTTCTAAACACCACCACAGTTTTTGATTGCTAGGGAAGCATTATCATGCAATACTCATTTTAATGATGTTGTGCCAGTTGTAATCCCCAGTGTTTTTTTCCAAACTTTTGCCTTCACCCATTTCAAAATCACAATGAAGTGGCTTTATCTTGTCACTCTAATAGTTCAAGAATATACATTCCTTAACCCAGCTTTTGACAAGAATAGTCCACTGATTATTTTCTATGTATGCATGCATGTACATAGTCATATACAAGTACTTACATACATATGCACATCTTTTATATATGAGTACATGTTCAAAAATGGATGTTAAAATTATGTATGCATTATGTGCACTTTTTAAATTCTTTCCCTTGTTGAGAGCTCCTTTATCTAAGTGATCTGACCTCTTTCTTTAACTATGGAGAGCAGAGAGTGCAGCTATGATGTACCCTGTAATAAATCAAATTTGTGTGCTCAGTTCTCCTCTGTAGAAGTGAACAATGCATAACTTGGAACTGAGCATCCTCAGGGACCACTGACATTTTTCCCAAGAGGTATATTGCTATATGACCCACCAGTGCTCAGAGCACAAACTCAGCATTCCTTCTGCAGCCAGATGTACAGAAATTTCTTTGCTATTAATAAAGCATAGTTCATAATTTTTCATAATATCAGTTCCATCACTGATATTGTGTGACATATAAGCAAGTATGTTTTCATTCTGCATAGTTTGTGCACCAAATAGCTACTACACCTTGTGAGTGCCATTAGTCTTTTTAGAATATCAGATGTTCTTATTTTTCATCTGAGATTCAAGCTGCATGTGGTTCCTTGAAAGCATATGCTTTTTATCAATTCCTTCTAACCCTAAAAGTTATCTGTATCCTGGCAATTTTTTTTGTTATACTGGAATATATGTGTCAATTCAAAGAGAGTGATAATACTGAGCAACTGTACTATTATATTGGTACACCTTCACAGATTGATTTATACTTACACAGCTGAGGCTTGATTCTATTATTTTTGCAATCAGGTAATGATTAGCAAGAACCCATTTAGGAAATAACGAATGAATGTCAGGTTGGGAATGAAGCTGAAATAAAAGTTTCTTCTCTCTTACCAGTTTGAAAATACCTGCATGTTTGAAAGCTTTCTTCTAATACTGTTATAGTAGAGAAAAGTGCAAGTTAATTGTAGATGAAATATTTACTGTTATTATGGAATGTTGCCATTAAAAGATGTCATTTCTCTTTAAAAAAATCAGGCTGTATATAATCAGAATTTTTGGATTCTGTTAAAGGCTCATAATACAAGTCAAAATATGCTCAGCTTGCTCTTGGCCTGGTAGTTCCTGACACTGGTTTCATACGAAGTGGTGTCAAACACAATAATGTTTTCAGCTACAAATTGTGGGAACTCAGGTAAAATGTCTAAATATTTTAACAGGAATTAACTGAACATCTTTAATATGTTTTTAATTATGTTTTTTGCAATATAAATTGCTGCTTTCAGTACTTCTTTCTATGAAAATTAATAATTTCATATTGACAGAAGGCCTATTTCATATAAGAAAAAAAAAAGGTTGGAAAACAGTACATTAAAATTTGGGTTATTTTTCCCCTTGCAAAGAAGAGGTGATCATTAACTTAAACTAGGTAAACAATTTACATGTTATCATTAATGTGATTGTTTTGCAAGCCCCTAAGTAATATAAATTATAGTGCATTTGAAGTGAATGTTTTAAGAACAAAAAGTAAAAACTGCAAGCAATAAAAATATTAAAATCAGTCTTAAAGCAATTTCCTTTAATCTTAGTCCACTGAGATTGGACTTGCTTGGGAAAGAGGTTTTTTTCCTATGTCAGATGTGTATCAAAGTATGAATGTTAGCAATATTTGGATCTTTTGTCAGCATACCTATTTGACATAGAAAAGAGCCTGCTGGCTCCATTACTGGGACCTATTAGTCATCAGCCTATCTATTTTGAAAAAGAAACTTATTTTTACAAAGGTTAACCAGGTGGGATTGGAATTAAATTCAAGTTGACAATGCTCTAAGGCATTTCATTTGATTTTGCCCTTCATCAACCTGGGAATCCTGTTTAGAAAAGATTGCAGAATGCTGTAAATGTGGGAACACCAATTTTCAAATAGTGAGTACTCAAATTGACAGTTGCAACAAAGAGCTTCTAAGTAGTGCACAGATGAAATGGAGTTAAATGAATTTTTTGCCAAATAATTTTGAATAGGGAACACTTTTGGGAATATCAAACATTTCATGGACAATTGATAAAGAGAAGAAACACATTCTAACAATTTGAATTGCTTCTGAGTAGATACTTTGAGCCATGAAAAATTTATGTTTGGTATCCTTGTGGACAAAGTATTTTTTAAAGAGGAATTTCTAGTGTTCCAAAAGATAGAAGAATATGCTTGTATACAGGACTGTTATTCCTTGGGCTTTGTTTTAAAGTAAAGTTTGCTAGCTTTTCTATGGCAGTGCTTGTGCATCATTCATTGTGTACATTAACCACATCTATATTTTATTTCTGTTTCACTTGCACTTTTTGACAGCTTGAAAATTTCTACCTTATCTTAAAGTTTCATTAGGAAATATCTGCAGGCTACAGGCTGATAGTCAGAAATAAGAGGAGCCCTGTAATTCTGACCTTATCAGGCTGCTATGGACAATTTTTCTTCTACCAGCAGTACTTGATACTTTTAATCTGATGGTTTTTATATTAAAATTTAGCATATCTACTGAAAAAGCAAAACTGTCTTGAAATAAGAAATGTTAAACTAAATAAAAATTTCCTTTGATTGTATAGCTTGTGTTTAAGGGTTAGCAAGATAATAATGGAGATATCCTCAGCTACCCTGTGGGTACTCTTAAAGAATTTCTAGTTATTGGCATGCCTTTTTTACTGAAGTGATAATAGAGCAATATATGCAGTACAAATGAGTTCTTTTCACAGAATTGTGTGGTGGTTGGTCAATAGAATGAAATGCATAAAACACCACACATTTCCTTGAATGGAAGGACAACTGTGGGAATGACTGTTAACTGAGGTGTACATTTGCAAGAACATATTCTCAAATTAGTGGGTTTCTTTCACTTGAATACTTGAAATTAACCTGCAAGGGTTGATTTGAGTTTTTTAAATAACTTAAACACATGTATACCCACTTAATAAAATTTAAAGCAAATAATAACAGTAATAACAGTAATTTCTTTATGTACAAAATTAATTTCCATTAAATTTACCAGCATCAAGATATTTCAAAGTTCTGTTCATCATTTTTTTTCTAATTCATATTTCAGCCAACACCACATGCTTTGGAAGCAGCATAGGTTCTAACTGTTTTGATAACAGGGTTGATAACAGGTGCCTGTCTCAAGGACAGATATTTCTGATGCCATAGAATAAGAAGCTCGAATGCAACTATAATGCATTCCGTGAGGCATTTCCTTTATGCAACATACCTTTATATCCCCTACTCCATGGTCATTAGAAGAAATTGCCAATAAACATTGTCATAGGACTAGAAAGAGGAAGAAAAATATCCTGTTGCTGTTGCTTGCTGAAGTTTTTAGTGTGTAACTTTAGCCAAAAGCTAAAAAGACTGACTTGTACATTTGAGCCCTTTCTATGACTGAGGAAAATGTTGTGTATGTGAGAAGCATGAACATGGATTTATTTTATTGTCAGTGTAATGCCACTGATTTCAAAAAGATCATACTAATAAAAAGACCAGTTTAAAACATTTCTTCCAAAGGATGAAGACATTTTAATATCAAAATTTACTATCTTTTTTGTGGGAGTTTGTTTTTCTTTGTAGTTTTTGTGTGGTAGTTGTTTTCCACAGTCAACAGAAAACTAAGTAGAGAATCCCAAAATGTGATTTCACAAATATAATATTCTAATAAATCTTCACTAGAGAAGAATTTTACATCTATCACAGTGAGTACAATAGCATTTTGTTGAAAAATATAGAAATAATGTAAACATACTTTATATCTTACTAAAAAATCATGTGAATGTATATTGGTCAGTATCAAATTTTAAAAATCCTGAATATATAACCAAAGAGGCTGATATAGTACAAGGAGTAAAGTGATGTGACATTTACAAAATAATTTTTGTTTCTTCAATACTGAAAAAAATATGTGATTGAGGTTTTTTGGTACTTTTTATAAGCTTTTTATTTATCCTTCCTTTTGGCATGCTATCTCCAAACATACAGTGCTTTTTTTACTGTATTAATGACTTCTGAGACTTCAATTTTGAGGTTCTATTCCATAACATACCTGTAGTTAGCCTGGAAGTACTTCAGTAATCCTTCAGTTGGGTTCAGGAGAGCTCTGCTTTTAAATTACTTCAGTCCTGCATCCATTGTATACACTGATTTTCTAAATTTCTTACCAGACAAAGCTGAGATTTAGTAGGAGAAATATCTCGGTTTGATGGATAACAGAAAATGTTTTCTGGTTGGATTACTATTTTTTAGATTTGCCTGCATGAAAGGGTAATGAATAAGGGAATTCAGGAAAGTAAAGCTTTGTGCTGTGTTGTTAAAGTAGTCAGTAGGAGCAACTATCAGTAATACATGTGGATGCAAGTGATGTATTTTGTCCAGTAATCCATGCTAGACATCTGATCTGTATTGTATAACTACATTTTAAAAGGAAGGATGGCTGGTAAAATTCATTTAAAAATGGATAAAACACCTCAAAACCATCACTCACATTCATTTTGGTATTCAGGTAGTGATGTCATTCCAGACACAGTGAAGTTAATTTTTAAATATGTGTTATCAATTTTTAAAATAACTAATACACAGATTAGGAAGGAAAAATTCGGAACCTTTTTATGTAATTGATATAATAAATATATGTTCTGTAATTTATTTTCCTCAGTAAACTTTTTCCTTTTGTTATCATCATTACTTACCTCAGAATACTCCCCATGACAAAGTCTAGAATTCTGAATTCATTACCTTACAGGAAGGTTCTGTTACATAGACAACAGACAGAAAACAATCCTACAGCAACACATAATAAAGCACAAGAGATATCATGTTTACCTTAATGTATCATGTATTATCTTAAATTATCTGTTTACCTTTAAACTACTAGAGCTTTGCTGTATCAGAAAATGACGAATGAAATCACATTACAGCAATTACTGAAAGATGGTATTAACTTAAAAAATTAACAATCCCCTCCACTATACCTGTCCTTTACTAACAGAACCCTTATTTTTCAATATATTACTTTAAATGTAATATTTAGGCATTTTCTCTAGCCAATTTTCTCAGTGCCAGAACTTTAGTCTTTATAGTTTATTTCAACACTTCCTATGGATTTTTTTCCATATTTCATGCATTACATTATATCTTTTTCTGTTTCAACAGCTTTTTTTTTATGAGTGCCAATTTTTAATTTAGATTAGAATACTTCAGCTGCTGTACCGAAGATTTAAGTTCAAGACTTAACAGTAGGCTAACTTTATATTAATATTTCTAATAATATTTCTGTCATTCAGAAATATATCAGGTCACCATTATCTGCTGGCCCACAGGTGTAAATTTTACATATTGGACATAAAATTTATGAAAAATTAAGTTAGGGGAAGGTCATTCTGCTGTGTGTGACTGTAATATTACACTTGATGTGCTATGTGAACTCCAAACAAATAATCAAATTTTCCATAATAATTAATAAAACCTTTAAAAAAAAGTATGTCAATTTAAGGCACTGAGATTACAGACATATTTTTCATATCTTGTATCTGTGTAGTTATTTCCAAATAACACAGTAAGAGCTCAGAGGTACTACAGAAGTCATAGAGGAAACTGGGTGCACTTCAAGCATGTGTTGCTGCCATTGGTTTACTCTGACACTGTACACACAAGTGTAAGAGAAGCAGCTGCCTTCAGCCATTCATGTTCATCTCTTACCTCACTACCTTCCCCATATGCTTTACGAACCTTACCATCCCCTCTGTGCCTTGTGTCAGTTTCTCCTCCACTCTTTCAGCACTCCCATTATCTTGTAACCTAGTGAAGCCAAAGAGGAACACGGGTGATCCTTAGGGATTGTGTGTGTCACTGAGTTTCTCTGGTCCCTTCTTTTGTCTTTCTACAAGCATCTGCACTAGGGCTGTAAGGGAAGGGAGCCAGGAGAAGGAGAGCAGCTGGCATTGTGGAAATCAACTGCTGGTCCCATCCCTTAAATTAGAGACTATGTTTCCCAGAGATCACATTTCAAAAAGTCCATGTTTGCAAAAACTATCTGCTAGATTTAGGCTTTATAGAAAGCCTCATCCTGGGAGGAAAATGCAAACTTCATTTTCCATGTAGTTAATAGACCTAATACATCCTGTCAGGCTTATTCTTTTTGAGCATTGTTTATCAGTCACCACCTGATTCCACTGATTCAGCTGGATCAACATTGAGAGAATAGAAAAGCAACTTTCTTACCAGGAGGCAAAGGACATTCATACTGTAGAAATTTTAATTCTGGATAAACTCCTTAATGCTAGACAGACTCAGGTGCAGTATTGCCTATCGCTGTGCACTTCTTATATTTGAAGATTAAAAAAATTATACTCAGGATTACCCATAGATATTTTCTCATGTAATTGCTTTTGGGGTAGCTGTCATCAGTTTTGTAACGTGATTTAATATTTCTGTGTAGAATAACTGCACAGGATGGAAAACAGCCTAATAGCAATGAGAGTACAACTACAAATGTGGTTTTTAGAATAATCGATTACTCTTGTTATCAAATATGAATGAAAGACTGAGACCGTTGTTGTTTGCATCATCTATCTGCACAGCATCTCTCAAGCCAAACCTTATGATTTGGGAACTCATACTTCAGATTATGGCAGTGGCAATATTCTTTAATAATGGTGTGGGTGAGGAAGAGCAATACTGTAGGCATTCCAATGGCAGCACAAGTCAATCATTCCAAAAATATCCTTTCAGATAGAAGCCCTCAAATCAACCAAATCAACTGATCTCTGGGTTTCTTGGCTGTTGTTTAGTCAAATAATATGGTGATTTCATATTTGTTTTTCTGTTACATGACTAATTTAAGCTGAAAGGGCTTTACTGTTGTGAAGTTGTGTTTACTCTGGCCTGGAACTAGGAACCCACCAGCTGCTCACTTATTCCATCAGTTTGGGGAAGAGAATATGAAAGGCAAAAGTGAAAAAAATTAGTGGGTCAAGATAAATTTAATTTAATAAGTGATGGGAAGCAAAGAAGGGGAAAAAAGGGGTGATGCAAAAACAATTGCTCACCACTTCTGACCCACAGACCAATGCTCGTTTCTGTATACTCCGCAAAGGGATATTCTGTCAATCAACCTGGCATGTTTCATGAATTTAATTTCTGAAAGAAAATGTCGGTGCCAACTTTCTCATTGCACTTTAAGCTATTCATACAAACCTTCTCTCACAAAATAATAGGCATTTAATTTCCAATTTCAATGACCTACAAAGTCTTTTGATGGTCTTGTTTCTTCTGGCTTATGTACTAAGACATAACTTCTAAATATCTGGCCTATGCTAGAAGTAGTATAGACTGCCATGCTGCCTTTGTACTTTCCCTTGAAAATGTTGCTGCTTAGTGAATTTAGCATTTAAGATATCAGTACATTTCTTTCAGTATATTATGCCAATTTTTCTCTTCAACTCCAGGGTAAGGTGAATGCAAAAATAACTTTCAGTGTGGAGATGATATCTGCTCACTGGAAAACATTAAAAATCTTTCAATTTCTGAAAATGTTACAATAGCTGACCTCAATATTTTCTCGTTTTATGGATTAGAAGACTGTGATTATACAGTTATATTTCTACATACTAACTTTTTTCTCAAAAGGGAAGATCTTGCAACCTAAAGAAATGAATTCATAAGTACCTGCATAGCATTTACTGAATTGTTTGTACTACTCTGGTATCATCTTTTTATTTTAGCATGTTATGACTGTTGTGAAATAGATATGAAACAGAGGTTAGATGCTTTTCCAGTTAGTCTACTTTGCCTTCCATAAACATTCAATCAGTGTCAGAGAACGCTGTAAAGGTTACATGAAGCCACAAGAAAGAGTGTGAAATCACATTGAATCAAATTAGTCAAAGCATTAATAGGGTGAGAATGATTAGCTTTATATCCTAGCTGTATTTTGAGAATCATATTAAAACTGGTATACGTTGTAGGTACACAGTTTGTGGCAATTGGCAGTGGGGCTGTGGCCAAGCCTCATCCCCAATGGATACAGCTATGCTGGACTGGTGAACAGCATTGAAAGCAATGAGACATGGAGTGCTGAGGTGCACTGAGCAATCACCAAAAGGTACAGAGGGCACACAGGTGTAAGGCATGTAAGATGAAGAGTATAAAAGATTGTACTCTAGACTAATAAAGGGTTGCTGGTGCTTGAAGCCTTCTTTGGTATCAGTTGCGCCTCCGTCATCCCGATAGGTATGTGCTATCACCTTAAATCTTTGGAGTGAAGAATTGCATTGTGCAAAATAAATTCTTGCTATAATGTCACACTGTATTGCCTCTTAAGCCTCCTGAATCCATGAGGTTTTAGATAACTTTATGAAGTCCTCCCAGTAGCTCAAAATTTTAAGGATGTTAGATTGTCTACTTAAGGTTGAGAGCATTATGAAAGATATTTCTGATGCTTCTTTACCAGGCAGTTCAAGCCTCTCTTATATTTATTTAGAACCCTGTACAACAGTCCTACACAATTTGAAGAGAACCAATTTAACCAGGTGGAAGCCAGCCATTTGATAATAACTCAGGAGTCATAGCAACAGTCTCCCAGCCATGTCAAAGAATTTGTCTTTGCTATCTTGCCTCAAAATACAGCCTAAGAATCATTAGCTGACCTCAGCATCAGTATAAATTTATTAATGGAGAAATGAAAGATTTCCTGGGTTTTTTTCCCCAAGACTTACAACAGTATTAAAAATAAGTATGTGATACCAGTTCAGATGCAGAACAATTGTTTAGGCTGCAATTGTTTGCAATGACAGAAGTCCTTTTTCTTGAATTATTTCAAGTTTTATTTTATTTAAAGAAAGATCTTTACACTTACAAATGCTGTAAAAAACAACCCATTTAGTTTAGGCCTGTTTGTATATATAGTTATGTATGGGTATATATGTATGTATATATTTTAATGTATTTTTATTTATTATTTTGGACTTGAATAATAATTTTTTCACCAGTTTCCATTTGAAGCAAGTGCTTTATTTTCACTAATTTCATGTGTTGGGTGTGCTGTTAGTTGATACTTGTAATTCCTAAGTACAGGCAAATGATCTGCTTTTCAAAAGATTGATCTTCAGTTCAGACTGGTTGTCTGCTGATGCTGAAACAGATGATGATTTTTGAGTTCCAATATGAGCAATAGGGAGGGAATAACCATATTATATTTTTAAACCATTTAACCATATTACATTTTTAAGAGGATTTTTAAAATAGATTTGCTTTAAATTTGGAGTCTCCAAAATAGTACTTGCCAAGATGCTTATTCAAGTTACTAAACTTGTTTCTGAAACATTTATGATAAACAGTATCAACTGTGATTCCTCATTGAATTAAAAATTAGTTTCTGTGCTTAAAAAAAAATACCATCTTGTAAGACAAGAATAATTTTAAAGATCATAAAGTTTAATTCAGATTCTTTAGTTTTATTTGTTTGAATGCACCAAGCATTTTCAGGGTTCTGGTGAACTGTGAGCTATAATTTTATGGGTTTGCATGGCAAGTATTTGGTAGCAGAGGAGGGCGATATTTGGGGGCTTCTGAGAGGAGCTGCCAGAAGCTTCTGCAGTGTTCAGTGGAGACAATGTCAGCAGGCACCGACGTGGATCTGCTGCCGGGCAAAGCTGAGCCCATCAGCAGCATCGTTAGCACCTCTGTGATAACAGTGAAGAAAGGGGGGAAAAAACCCTCTACAATTACAGCTGTAGACAGGAGTGAGAATATGTGCGAGCAACACCTTGGCAGACAGCGGAGGCCGCAGAAGCAGGGGGAGGAGATGCTCCGGGCTCCAGGGCTGAGACTGCCCTGCAGCCCGCGGTGAGGAGCACGGGCAGGCAGCTGTGCCCCTGCAGCCCGCACGGGAGCCCGCACCCGAGCAGGGGATGCCTGGAAGATGCTGTGGGCCCCTGGCAGAACCTGCAGGCCCGTGGAGAGAGCAGCCCACACTGGAACGGGCTCCTGGCAGGACTTGGACCCTGTAAAAAAATACATATTATATGTATTGGCTTTTCGCAAATATTAAACGGAATACTATATGTGTTATGTTAGAAGGGTATGTTGTGTTAATTAGTAGTGCTGTATTAATATTTTGATAGTATGGTAAATGTGGTTTTGAGGCTAAAATGTAGCTTTTGTAGTTACAATAGAGGCTATGTACGTGGGTTATTTTTTTTAAGGAAAGGAAAGGGGTGCTTGTCAGAGACAAGGCAGCCACAGGACACCTAAATCTTTCGGAGACCAAGAATTTATTCCTTTCCTATCAGAACAGACCAAATTCTCCTTCCTCGAACAGCCCTGAAGACGCCAAACCGGATTAAGAGAAAGAAGTTGACACTGAACAGAGAGAATCTTTTGTTTGAATGGAATTTATACATCATGTATGAGATGTATGAATATGCAACAGGTTACGGCTTATAAGGGTTAATTCTCTTTTAACGGGTGTGCTTTCAGGGCTTAGTTTGCTCAGGAGGGCACCCGTTCATAATCTTTGTTTTATTTTCTTGTATTGTCCTAACCCTAATTGTCCGAATTTTTATTACCCTAATTTTATTGTTATTTATGTAACCATTTTATTACTATTAAACTTTTAAAATTTAAAAAAACCAAGTGAATGGCTTTTTTCACAGACCCCGTGGGGGACCCACACTGTAGCAGTCAGTTCCTGAAAAACTGCAGCCGGTGGGAAGGAATCGCAATAGAAAACTTTGTGGAGGACTGTCTGCCGTGGGAGGGACCCACGCTGGAGCAGGGGAAGAGTGTGAGGAGTTCCACCTCTGAGGAGGAAGGAGTAGCAGACAGCCTGACAGCAGCCACCATTCCCTGTCCCCGGGTGTGACTGAGCAGGGAGAAGTCGGAGATTTTGGGAGTGCAGTTTAGCCTGGAAGAAAGTAGGAGTTGGAGAAAGGGTGTATTTTAGTACTTAGGTTTGGTTCTCATTGTCCTACTTTAATTTGCTTGGTTATAAATTAGGTTAGCTTCCCTAAGTCAAGTCAGTTTTGTCCATGGCAGTCAGGGCTGAGTGATCTCTGTCCACCTTTACCTTGATTCATGAGCCTTTCATGATATTACCTCTCCCGTCCAGCTGAGAGGTGGAGTGATAGGGTGGCTTTGGCATCTAGCCAGAGTCCACCCACCGTGCAATATTATCATATTATTTTAACAATTTTAAAGCAAATTTATTGTTTTTTGTAATAGATGAATCATTAATCTTCTGTTATTTATGCATTTTAATTTTTCAATAAATCTTAAAGATGTAATTTAAATTTTTACACACTCCGTTTTGTTAAACTAGCACCAGAGTTAGCATACTAGAAGACTCTAATGCAAAAATTCTTTACCTTCATCAAAGATTAAAAAAATATTTCTTATACTAGGAACACCCATCAGTGATTTAAGAATAAGATAAAAAGTGAACAAAAGGCCAAAATATAAACTTTGTAAAGCAGAAACCTTGTTTTAATGACTAAGTATTTAACTAACTGGCATTACTCCAATGAGTGCTTTATCAAGTTACTACACTTTCACCAGATTTCATTGAAATGATAACTCCGTTTCCAACTTGATCACCAGCTATGAGATTACAACTGTGCTCTGCAAATTCCTCTCTGATACAATAAGGGACACAACAAAGTTAGTAAACATCTACGTAAAGGAACCAGAGAACATTGTTTCAAAATCCACAAATTAATGCTTGAAATGCTCAGAGTGACTGAATTCCTGCCTGCTCATTTCACATAAAGCCCTGAAATCAGGTTCTTTTCATGGATTTTCCAAACAGGTAGGATTTCAGCAAGTTTCATGTGTTTGGTCTGTACTCTAGCCTGGATTTATAAAAATCCAAATACAAGGCAGTTAGAGTCGATGTTTTTGCTGGAGTATCAAGCCGTATATGTCTGATTGTGTCTGGAATACCCTGGGTTTTTGTCCTGCCTGTGTATTTAACCTGCTGGTCTGGGGAAATTGATGTGCCAGTGCTTCCAGGGACCCTTTTTATTTAGCCTCAGAATAAATTCTATCATCACTGTATCTTTTTCTCTATCTTTAGAAAGATCCAGACAGGTCTTCTTTCACACTACTGAAACTATATGCTATCATTCAGGTTTGGGAATGGATAGCTCTGAAGTCTATAATATCCCTAATGTGTCTTCAGATCATTGGTTGAATGCTTGAAAACTATGAACAGAAGCAGCTTGTGGCAATGAAGCTTAACTGAAAGCAGGCCTGCCCCTGTTGAGAAGGCTGTTTGTTTAAGGCTGGTTTTGGTGTTATCTTTTGACAAAGGTTAAGCAGCTCCCTGCTAAGAGTGTTGGCTGTTACAGACCACATTGCTTAGGAATTTTATTCTTCCCTTGCTAATACGACTGCAGAAGAGAACCACCTAGCTGCCCAACTTGGACATAAGCATTCTGTTAGAGACACAAGAGAAAGAGTACTAGGTAATCAGTGAACAGGAATTTAATCCAAAGAGATTTAAACAAATACTTTTTCAGCATACTTAGGAACAGTAGAGAGTTTTTCTACTAATTCATATGACTAATACTTTTATTAATTTTATAGATATTTCTATTTTTTATATACAATAGATGATGTTTTCACTATATATTTAGAAATAATAGTGCTCAGTTTATAAAGCACTTTTATATTAAAAAAGCATTAAAAATAGCTGTCAATAATGATGAATTTTATCCATCCCATATGAGTTAATTAAAATGACAGTAATGTTTCCATTTTAATAAGAATTCTGCTATTTTGCTGCTGTCAATGAGATGAAAGTATTTGGGCAGATTTTTAGCACCTTACCTTGGTGCCCAGTGGAAATAACAACAGAAATTAAGCACACGTAATTAATACCAACAGAAAAAAAATAATTGTTAAAAGCGATAATTGCCATCTGTTCTTGTCAGTATTATTAATGTGCATAGAATAGCCTTTATTGCAAAATAGCTTACAACTGTAGTGTTGACAAAACCTGTTTCTTTCAAAGTAGCTGGACTTGCAGTAAAGAAGGTAAGGTGAGCGAACAAATTCAAAATGTTAACACAGCCTAAGAGTACTGGTGTATCAGCCAATTTATAATTAGTTGCATCTTGCAAGGAACGCAGATCTCACAGGAATAAAACTACAATAATACTTGTGGATAAGGTGCTGAACCATTCATGTGTTATGCTTTGGTATCTTCTGTTACAGTTAATCTGGCAATGTAAGTTTGATTTCTTATTTTCTGAGGAAAAATTACACCTTGCTTCAGTTTCCATAGCTACTAGTGTTCAGTTGATGTATTTGCTATGCAAAAATAAGCCTTTTTTCAGTTTTTTAAATGTAGTATACTTTATGTTGCAAGACTTTTTGAATAATTTTCTTGGCCTAGAAGGATGAATTTAATGCAGTTTAGTAAAATGATGCTTTACAATTAGTTATCATCAGGTCTTGTCTAACATAGTTTCCTAAGGCTTATTTGTGTTCTCAGGTTATTGCCAGATTTCTACAGTCTCCTGAATCTCTTCAAATCTGGTAGGTAAATTCTGCAACTTGGCAGAGGAGTAGAGGTCTGAAATAATAGGTTCCTACAAGATTCAGGTTTAGGTAAAAAAAGTGTGATTTACATTAAAAAAAAATGTTTGGGTAAAAATAACATGATTTTATTCTCTATTCTCCATAATACAGAGTGAGGATGTTCTGTGAGCTGTGGCAGAACTCAGAGCAGAGGGAGCCAGTTGTGGATGGCCTATGCTTGTAGCTCACAGAATATCTTTTGTCTAGCCTGAAAGACCCAAATGCTGCCAGTTCCATGGATTGCTAAAGAATGTGTGCTGGATTCTTTTATTGGCACAGGATTCAAATTACAGTTACTCTTATTGTGTGCAGAAATTAAATATACGTTGCTATTCAGGGATGTATAGCTTTAGCTAAATGTTTATACTCAGATTTTCCCATGCTGAGAAATGTTTGAAATAATTTCTGAACTGAGGCAACAGACATGTGTCTCTTGAGGCAGTGAGCTCTGCAATTTACCAAATTTATAGAGAAGTTCAGGAAGGTATCAATTTAGATGGTGAAACTGAGAGCCTTGATGCTATCTCTGAGCGAATAACAAATAACAAAATCAGGCTTTTTGCTAGATTTGAACAACAATAATTTCTGTTTCAAATGTAAGTGCATTTGGTTTGAATGGTGTTTTTAATGTATGTGTCACTTCACTTGTTTCTGTATGCCCATTTTGTTATTCTGGTCATGTATTACTGTCATTATTTTTTTTTTTCAGTTAAATTTAATTTCAATGCCAATAGCTCAAAATAAACTCTGCTTTTAAACAACAGAGTCTGTAAGAGATCATCAAGTGTGTCTGGGAATCAACTCTCTAAAACTCTTACATGTTTTGGTTTTCTCACAGTACATTTAAGACTTAATTCTTCAAATTGTTCATCATAGGGAGATTACCATCCATTTCCATATATGATTAATGTAAGACAGGAGGTTTTTTCCTGATTTTCACAGGGCTATTCAATTGCTGTTTCTAAGGCACGTTTGCAAAACATTAAGAAAATTATGGCATTCTAAGTTCAGCTAATCTGAAAAGAATTTCAGATTAAAAAGTGTTCAGTTCATTATATAGAGGCTGATGACCAGAAAAACGCAATACTTCTAGAAATATTTTGTCTTCATATAGTAATTTCAACCAAAGAGATAAAATGGCGAATTTCATGCAAGAAATAGTGACATTTCTTAGCTCAGCATTCAGAATCACTGGACATAAATATTTTGCTGATGCTGACAAAGAATTTATATATTTCTTTTCTATTTTCTAGCTTGCAAGGCGAGAGTAATCACTTACAGCAATTTATAATTCTTAAAGCTCTGGTCTTAAATCTCTTACCAACAACTTGCCTGTGATAAAATATCTTTAAAAACTTTAACTTATTCAACAGTTGTGTGGTTTGGATGTACCCTTGCACTGGAATAAGGGGCTTTTAATAATTTGCAGCAACAAATGCATTACTTTAATAGATCATAAATGCTGATGGAATATCTCTGATTAAATTACATGAGTAGCTGTCAGTAGACTCACTGGTCTAACTGATCCTAGTTATAGTAGTATGTGTGCAGGTTATCCCCTATACCACAGGATAATAATTAACCCCACAATTATGTGCAGTAATTCTGTAATATGATGCTATACTAGTATCTTTAAGCATATGACATTGCTAAGCAGCTAAACTTTATAAGTTTTTAAATCCATGTATTAAAATCAGTACAGCTATGAAATTATCTGAGTTTAAGGCATAGCCAGCACAACTAAGAGGTTATGTAAGTTTAAGGCATATACTGTCTTCCTAAAAGTCAGAATATATATAAAGGGAAATGTTCAGACTTGTGACTTGGAATTCCATTATAAAGTTTTTTTTTCCTAAAAAGCTACATTCACATAACGAGTTTTACATTTAACCTTTGTTCTTTAAAATTATTCTCTGCTTTTGTCTTGAACACCAGGAATATCACTAGGTGATCTTAGAAGAGAGTCTTGGTTTGGATGGCCTTACAAGGTCATCTGTTTTTAAGTTAAAGAGTTATGTCTGTAGATAAGTTCTTGTCACTGGGCCAAATTCTAAATGAAGAGAGAATTGCTTGATGTTTAGCTTCCTAAAGAATTACAAGTGCTAGACTAGATTAATGAAGTTTGTTATGCTTCTCGTTATCAGACCATACTGTATATTTCTTATACTTCACATAAATACAAAAAGAATAAATAGACTTGTTTTTGTAAGCTAGGCAGTCCCTAGTTTTCCCCAAGAAGCTGTCTTGTTGCTGGATGCCATTGATAAAAATGAAGGAAAAATTATCAAATTTTTCTATTCACTGAAATATAAAAAATAATTGAGAACTTCTATTTGGACCCTTTTGCTCCTGCTATGCTGAACTGATCAATGGGGAAAACACCCAGGATGAGTCATCTCGGAAGAGCACAGCAATGTTGTTTGTTTTCAACTGACGCAGATGTTCATTTTACATTAATTTTCAGTGTTATTCAAGCAGCTTTCAAATTAATGTAATCAATAACATTAATGACCTTTAAAAAGCAAAGGAAGTATTAGCAATGGAATATTAAATATAGAAACCTTCTGTATTTGATATCTAGTTGTCTGTCAAACTACAGCTATTTCTAAAATGGTGAACACTGAGAGAGATATTAAATTTGTTAACCAGATATTGAAAAATCATATGTATGGTAATAAAAACTTTCTTCTCTGACTTTCTCTTCATTTCTTCCTACATACAAATTCATTCCCCTTGTTAGCTGTATGAATTGATAGAAACATCTTTTTGATCATAATTTCTTATGTGTAGGGTGTGAAAATGCTTTGCAGGTGCTGGACTTAAAATTGTCACTTCAGCTACCATTCAAATGGACTCAGCAATGCAATTTCATCAACTTTATAAATCCTTATGCTTCCATTGTCGTTATGCAGCTGTCTTGATGACCATATGTACATGTAATTATATAGCTCTATTACACATAATTTTTCTTCCTGTTTTCTTTGTTTTCTTCTTTTGAGTATGGCCATTTGTGTTGCAGTCACTTAGCTGTTTTTTTCTGACAGGTCTCTGTACAAACTAAGACCAAATACTATGACTTTGAGAGAGACATGGATGGATATGATACTTAACCAACATTGGAATATCAGTTACAGAAAAAAATGTAATGACCCATTACTTAGATTTTTGAAACTTATATTTTCTTCATTGTGTTATATTTTTAACATATGAGTAGAGATTTCAAAGGCTTCAGAAGGATATAAATAACATAATTCCAACACTGTTTCTGTAGTATAGTGCATGGGTCAAATTACAGTGATGGTGAGCATCATTGTATTTGGCTTCCTGTGAGATACCTCTTATTCATTCATCATCTCTGATGTGTATTTTATAATTGCTGAAGTGTGTAATGCATTTTTCTTTGGCTGTGAGTCGGTTATAAGATTTGTGTTATCAGCAATGTATAGATAGATGTTTTCCTGTAAGTCTCATCCTCAGTATTTCTATACTATTTTACTGTGTCTAAGGTAAAAAAGAGAACAAAAATAGTAATAGTAATCCCCCCAAAACAAAACCCAGCAAATAAAAAAACAAAACCAAACACAAAAAAGCCCATCAAAATTATCCAGAAATGTTTTCCAGTGTGTTGAGTAATGCTTTATTTTTCTGTGTTTCCACTGGATCTAGAAGATACTAATTTTTGTTTAGTTGAAAAATCAGGAGATGGGAAAGATGGCAAGAATAACTTTATTGGAAGTATTTTCCATTTTCTGGTGACTTTTTGGTATTGTACGTGTAAGGAAGAGCAGGGCTTTCTTGTGTTTTCTGTGGTTTGAGATTTCAAACAGAAAGGTGTTTAGCATTAGTTGTTGTACCATATTGTACCCCACTGCGTGTGTTATGATCATAATTTTTTTTCTGAAATGATAGTTGTTCCCCCCCCACCCCCTCCAGCTGCAGTATATGGGAATTGCTTGTCATTCTCTTAGTTTTTCAATAATCTAGACAGATTCAGAAAAGTTCCCTTAAGTCTGTGTAGTATTTAAAAATAGGCTTCTCCTGCTTCTCTAAGGAAAAACAGGCAGTGCTTTGTATGTTATATTTATCATTCTTAAATTTTGTTTTCCTTTTAATATGTAAACCATTTTCCAAGGGGAATTATCATTTAATTCTTTTGCTTTCCACTTACTACTTCATTTCAGTTTTAAGTCATCAGTGCATTTGGCAATTCTAGAGCTAGTTTCCCTGTTTTAGTAATTTATGCAGATTAGAAGCAGTGAAGATCTGAAAACTGACTCCCCTGTGGCTTTTTTCAGCACTTTACTCTCTAATCACTTTACTTTAATCAGTTCTTTATCTGTTCCCATGTTTAACCTGAATCTTTCCTGCTTTCAGTTTAAGATGAAGACTATCATTTGAGACATTATCAAAGACTCTATGTAGATCCAAATTATAATGCTTGTACTCGTATTATCAATTGTATTTCTAATCTTCTCAAAAAGAGAAGGTGACTGGTTGTCAAGATGTAAATTTCTTTAAAAGTATTATGAAGATAAACTGTATTTCTTCTAAATTATTGACAGTTATTTGACTCTCATCATCTTTAAATGAGCTGTATGCTATAGTGAAAACTACAAATTAAGGTCAGTTTTCTGACTTGTTCCCTTTTAATGCCACCATGTGCCACTCTGTGTGTGTGTGCACTCACACACAAATATTGGCTGTAATGAGGCAGGCAAAGCAAAGAGTAGGAATTATTTTGCAGTTCCAGCATATGCAAAGCAAATTACTGTAGGACTCTTGAGGGCTGCCAAGAGAGTTATGTGCCTTTGGTCCTAACAGATCAGATGAGACCAGCTATTTAGACAGTCAGAGAAATGAACTTCAAAGCTTTTCTCCTCTGGTCACTGCCAATCTTCATGTTAGAGAGGTGGTAAGATCATTCCAGATGTCAAATACATTACTGGACTTTGAATGTGAGTGATCTTCTGCTGAGCCTAAGACTGATATCTGTGATTATAAGTCATGATAATATGACCTATCACTATTCATTAGGTTTTTAATTTTCATAACATATTCTAGACCTAATCATGTTTAGAATAATTCTTATGTCATGCAGGAATTTTTAACTTATAACTGAGAACATTTAAGACAGAAAAATTAGAAAGCCTAGGCAAAATCAGAATAAGTAAGAGCAAAATTACATCTATGTATTCAAACTTTTTCTGTCCAATGGTTAGTGTCTGATCTATCACAAAAGGATTTTTATGTTGGCAGCTGTGGAAGCAGGTTGACGCTGATTAAGTTCTGAGTCACTTAAGTCAGATTTTCCTACTAAATTCTACCATGAGTATAAAAGAGCTAGTTGGACTTGATGATCTCAAAGGTCTTTTCCAACCTTGCTCTTTCTGTGATTATAAAGGGGTTTTTTTTTTAAATCTAAGGATACAATTGAAGATAATGGTTATATTTTTCTTAATTTGATTTCAAGTAAAATTAAATGGAAGAATGGACATGTGTTAGGGGTTCAGGATTGGCATGTAATTCAGGATCTGTTGCTACTTGCACAAATTATTCTGATAGATTCAGAGTTGTAATGGATTTAAAATGCAATAAAATGAATACAGATTGATTCAGTATCTGAAGGGAGCCTACAAAAAAGATAGACAGGGTTTAACAAGCACATGTACTGACAGGACAAGGGAAAATGGATTCAAACTGAAAGAGAAGGTTTAGATTAGATACCAAGAGGAAAGCTTTTACTGTGAGTGCGCTTAAAGAACTAGAACAGGTTGCACAGAGAAGTTGTGCATTCCTCATCCCTGTAAGTGTTCAAGGCCAGGTTTAATGGAACTCTGAGCAACCTGGTCTAATGGAAGGTGTCCTTGCCTATGGCAGGGGTGTTGGAGCTAAATGATCATTGGGGTCCCTTCCAACCCAACCCATTCTGTGATTCTAGGGATCGCTGATAAACTATCAGAATTGCGCTATGTACATTGAATAGGCGCATGTAATCAAACACATGCCAAAGCAAAGACACTGACAGAGTACAAATTCTACTGCCTTGCAGCCACCTACCCAAACAGGCTTCCCTGGGGTGCACTCTGAAGATTAACAGTTAGAAAAACCCCACCAAGTACTTCAAGTAGTAGCTGTAGTTCAAAAACTGCCATTAAACAAAACGCATTATCTTTCACTTGTAGGAATGCCGGAGTTCCTCAATGTTTAGTGAGGCATGATAGAAAATCTGCATTCTAAAATACATTAGAAGACTTTGCATTTCACAGTATGTAAAATGAATGTATTTGACAGGAGTATTAGAGATTCACACACTCTGAATTAACATCTCAAAAATTCATCAAAATGTTTAAAGACAGTAGAACTTGGTAATGTTTTAGAAAGGTCTTTTTGCTCACTCTGCTCTGATACAGTGTACAGTGAGTGGATACCATGGTAACTTACTTAATTTAGCAATCTTCAGATCTACTCTGGCCTCAGTTTTATGAACAACTTTTTCAAAAAGCAGTGCTAGAATAGATGTTTGCCACCCATAATTATAGCTATTAATCACTTTAGATAATGCAAGGATGTGTCAGCTCTATATTTACCTAGTAGCATATGCTTGTGTGATGAAAAGGCCCATACAATCAAAAACATATGCTCAAGTTTGGAACAGTAGTATTTCCTTGCAGTGAGAATGGCAAAAGATTAGTCAATATTTACAATAATAATATCCTTTCTGTTTGCTACAAAGTCAGCTCCAACACCCCCAAATAGAAGAACATCAATGACAGTATCAAATAGTAAAAGAAACAGCAGGTGAAAAAAAAAGGAATTTATTGTTCTTTTAGTATGTAATCAAACATAAAGTGGAAGTAACTTTTCTTAAAAATACTTTCTTCCTTAATAATGAGAAAATGGCCCAAAAAAGTGTGAATTTCCTAGGCTATTTGTCATAATGTGTTTATATGATTTTATCTTTCTTATCCTTCTGACTACAATGTATTATTTTAGCACATAACCCTTTGGAGAGAATATCTTTGCTTATAGCTGAGAATGCATGTAGCTATCCCATCTTACAATCCTCAGAATAAGTAATTTATCCATTCTGCAGTTCCCAAAATAAGAAATTATCTGCTCAGAAGCCATTTCAGATTATTATGGCTAACACAAGGAGAATTTGTAAGGGTAACAGATGACTGATTTCAGCCCATAAACAAGCACATGATTTTTTTCAATAGTAACTTTTTAAACTTCATCAAATATGCATAATCTGTAAATTTCTACATTTGTGGTTTTGTAAACATTTGCTTGTATTTTTTAATGTTTGTAGGCAAAAAAATTACTTGATTTAGAAATACGTGGATATCTCTTTCAAAATGATGCTTATATCCCAAACTATAATTCTAACACTTCATCATTTGTGTATATCTGAAATTTCAGCTCCGTATTTTCTGTGTATTTTTGAATATTCAGTAGCAGATAATCATGTTATTGTAGTAAAAATGTATAGTCATTCCTAAGGTCATAAATCATTTAAAGACAGGGGACAAAAGCTGTATTTAGTAATGAACAGGTATCAGTGCTGAATGTCCTTCTGCCAAAGTAAGGGTCTCAAACTTTCTGAGCAGAGATGGGAATGCAACGTGTCTTGGCATGACATTCCACTCAATAATACAGTGTTTTAAATGAAGCTAAACTCCTTTTTCTGATCTATCTTATGTTTCTCAGTGTTTTAGATTATAAAGGCTGACATACTGACACAAGAGTAGTTTCTACCCCATTTTTGCCCACAGAGGTAAATCTGCCCCATTTTTTACTACATAATAATTTCTTTACTAAAAAAATTTTTTTGAAATAAGTTTTAAAAATAAAAGATTTAGCTGCAAATTGTTTTATAACATAAATATGAAGGCTCTTACTAGAGTAGTAAGCAGTGTAGAAAAGAGCAAAACCCTTTTTTCTTTCCTCATATTTACAAATAATGGGGTTTTTTTCTCACTCTTCCTTGTACTTTCCTATTCTTTTTTTTTTTTTTTTTTTTTTTTTTCTTCCTGGAAACACTGTCACTAAAAACTTTGTCGATGATAGAAATGAAAACAGCATATTTTTTTACCAAAAAGACGCCTTCTACAAATTTTGCTCTTGAAATACTGCTATCATCTGCATATGCAATCTTGGGGGCATTATTTCATGTTTTCACATTGAAGGCAAAAAGAAAGTTTCAGTTATCATTACAGTACTTTTAAAGTGATGAAAAGAAATGAAAAACAACAGATGCACTGAAGTGAGACAGTAAATTTGATGTGCTCTTATCAGAAAGCTGCATTTATGAGGCTTTCACTCTGTTGGGATATGCTTCCAAATGCTGCAACCTAACAGAAAATAAGGTGAAATTCCTACAAAATATGTATTCTGTGATCACTGAAGTCATGAAAAAAAATGAAAATTAAGATAATTTTAGCTCTAGAAATATATTTGTTTCTTCATTTTTTTCCTGAGTTTGTAAGTTCAGAATAAGTTCTTTGATGCAGAAAATGTAATGAACTTTTTAAAATAAATTACTAAATAGGTAATATGAGCAGTTAGTAAATGCTTTTCTTAAGTCTTGGTATGCACCTTACAACAGTACTATATGCTAAACTGCATAGTATTTATTTTCATGTCTTTAGTGTCATAACACCTCTGAGTCAGAATACTGTTGTGCAAGACAGTATTCAATTGGAGAAATAAAAAATGGCCTTGATCCATCAGAACTTAAACCAGAGGTGCTAAACAAGAGAGAGCAGGTGAAGAGGAAAGGAAAAAGATACAAGAAATGCTGGACTACAAAATTCTCTGTAAGCGTAGTCACTTGGATTTCAGATATTGTTGAAAATTCTCTTGCTAGCACTTAAAACAAGTACTGAAATATTCTTAGACTAATAAAGGTGTTTTGCCTATAAATGCAAAAATAAGTGGGAGGTCAGCACTTAAAAGCTACTCCAATCACATTGAGATAATTTCTTTTAACCTTTTTGCAATTCTCAGAGTCTATCGCATTTCATGAACCCTGCAGCTTCCTTGATGAGAATCGGAGAAATACACAGAGGGGAACCTAATTAAGATTAATCCATATATATTTAACTAACAAATGAATTTGGTTTACTTACGGTATATGTTCTGAGATATCACTAATAATACCTTATCTTCTTCGAACAGGTAAATATCCTGTTTCCACAGATTGCCAAAAGAAACTGCAAGAGACTTCAAAGGTAAGGACCTCCTCAAAAATCCTTCATATGATCATTTCTTCTGGTTAATCAGAAAAGAAAATGGAGAATGTTAATTCTTTTTGACTATCTGGCTGATAAAGAGCTGCAGATGGCATTAATCGACATAGACTGTTTATGAAGCTGTTTACATATAAAAGAAAAATTTTCACTTTACCCCTTGATTAAAAGGATAAGCTTAATTAATTTGGTAACAGCAGAAACAAAAAGGATTCATGTGTGAAAATAAAATATTAAAAGCTTATAACAGTTTTACCATATTTTTCCTTGTGCAAGATTAAAAGAATACTGTTAAGCTACTAGAAAATTAAACTTGGTAAGGATTTTTTTGTCAACATGAAAGCTTTCTAACTTCACTTTTTAAAAACTTTTTACTTAATACAGCTTTCTTTCATTCCTCAGAACTATAAACTTGAATTTAGCTTCAAAGATTTAATTATTTTTAAAGCTCTTTAGATTTAGAATACATTTGCTTTGCATTCAGTTGTGGAGAATAATTCAGTGTCATATTGTGTTCAGACTTCTGTTTGTGGTACTTCATTGTTCTTCAGCTACATCCCCTGTAACAAATAGTTGATTTTTAAACTCTTCTGTCCACCCTTACAGAAATTATTCTTATCTCTCAAGGACACAGGTAACAGAAGACAAGTTTTCACTAAAATTGTTATTTTTAAGTCATCAAGTTAGAGAGGATGACAAGGATATTGTGGTCTGCCCTAAACTTTGATTTGTTAACCAGAGAGAAAGAAAGAGCAGTAATTATTGTTCCAGTCATCATCTCTGTGCCTACTTTATTTTAAAACATTGGGTATTTCAAGAACCTGTCACATGTCATTTATGCATATCTTTTAATGCACACATTGACAGGATAAGAGATCCTATATAAATTAATATGTAGCCTTACTTTTCTACTCTGCCTTAAAAAAAATGTCCCATATTTTGTTTGTCTTCCCCAAACACAGCTAATTAATTACAGATATTAATGGAGATGTTCTGAGAAAGTGCTACAAGTTTTTGGGGATTGTGCCAGGTATCATCTGAGTACTGGACATTTTTGGGACAAAAACATGTAGGTAGAATATCTAAGCTGAGACAAAACATCAAAGGCTCATTTCAGAACATGCTGTATTGCCAGACTGACCAAGGACTTCAAACGTAGTCTTATGTCCCCAAAGAATTCCTGAAGATTCAGCCTTTCAGTTTTTTGGCTTTGGTCCTCTTCTTCTTCTTTTTATTTTTTTTTAACTTTTTTTTTT
>WBNO01009893.1:8957-21908 GCA_013400575.1 Peucedramus taeniatus
TGGATGGATGATGGATGGATGATGGATGGATGATGGATGATGGATGGATGATGGATGGATGGATGGATGATGGATGGATGATGGATGGATGGATGGATGATGGATGGATGGATGATGGATGGATGGATGGATGGATGATGGATGGATGATGGATGATGGATGGATGGATGGATGGATGGATGGATGGATGATGGATGGATGGATGATGGATGATGGATGGATGATGGATGGAGGGATGGATGGATGATGGATGGATGATGGATGGATTGGGCAGTGCCTGGTTCAGGGCTGCTGTAGTGGAAGAACTGATCGATCCCAGCCAAGACTTGCATGCTTTAGTCCCAGCTTATCTTCAGCCTGCTGTGGGAGTTGAGCATGGGGAAGGGTTTGTTGCCTTGGGAGCTGCTGTGTCCGTGTTTGACTGTGCCCAACCCCTTGCAGGTCAGTTGGTAAAGATGCTGCTCTACACAGAAGTCACTCGTTACTTGGACTTCAAGGTGATCGAGGGCAGCTTCGTCTACAAGGGAGGAAAGATCTACAAAGTTCCTTCCACTGAGGCAGAAGCTTTGGCCTCCAGTGAGTAGCTGCACCTTATCTGTTCCCTCTGAATCCCCTAAACAAAACCAAACCCATTCCTTGGGATATTCTCAATGCTCCTTGTGTGTTAAGGAGCATCCTCAGGGTTCTCCTGCACCTCTTTGACTTCCAACACCCCTTGCAGTGTGAGCCTCGGGTTTGCTGAGCCCTGTTTTCTTGGGGCTTCCAAGCTGCCTGTTCAGTGAGATTCTGCTGAGAACCTGGCAGTGTTTTCCTTCCTCAAGAGGTTCCATCTGGGGCTTGTGCTCCCAGCTCTGCCATAAATATTTGATGTCATGTCCTTGTTGGAATTGTGTGTGTGAAAAACATGCAGGCAAATTGGGATGACTAATTCCAATGTGTGGCACCTCACACCTTAATTGTTGCCTACTTAAATTTCACTCCTCAAATAAAGCTAATAACAGTGTGGTGAAATCCATTAGGATCTAGAGGTCATTCCATGAGCTCCAGACGTGGGATGTGTTCAGCAGCACCTCTGAAAAATCTGATAAAGTGACTCCTTCAGTTAAGGGCCCAGATCTGAGCCTTCCTCGTGGCAGATATTCCTGTTTGCTGAAGGAATCAGGAATTCCTTCACTTTGGCCACATCTCCTGTGTGGTCTCCAAGACACTCATCCTGGCAGGAGTGGAGGTGCTGCCCTCACGTTTCAGCAGGTCCAGTCTTGCTTCTGCAATTTGTGGAGAATTCAAGTGCAGAAATGCTGCCTTGTCCAGACTGATGTTTGGGGTTTGAGGGACAGGACAAAGGGGAATGGCCTTAGGCTGAAAGAGGGCAGGGTTAGACAGGATCTTGGGAAGGAATTCCTGGCTGGGCTGGAATTGCCAGAGCAGCTGGGGCTGCCCCTGCATCCCTGGAAGTGTCCAAGGCCAGGCTGGACACTGGGGCTTGGAGCACCCTGAGATAGTGGAAGGGGTCCCTGCCCATGGGGGTGGAACTGAGGCCCTTTAAGGTCCCTTCCAACCCAAACCATTCCTTGTTTAAACACTCAGTGGTTCTTACCCACTGCTGATAATGGAGAAGCCACAAAAATCACTGAGGATCTGAGTTGTGCCAAACCCCTGGTTCTGCTGAACTCTCACAAACCCCTGGTTCTGCTGAACTCTCACAACCCCCTGGTTCTGCTGAACTCTCACAAACCCCTGGTTCTGCTGAACTCTCACAACCCCCTGGTTCTGCTGAACTCTCACAAACCCCTGGTTCTGCTGAACTCTCACAACCCCCTGGTTCTGCTGAACTCTCACAAACCCCTGGTTCTGCTGAACTCTCACAACCCCCTGGTTCTGCTGAACTCTCACAAACCCCTGGTTCTGCTGAACTCTCACAACCCCCTGGTTCTGCTGAACTCTCACAAACCCCTGGTTCTGCTGAACTCTCACAACCCCCTGGTTCTGCTGAACTCTCACAAACCCCTGGTTCTGCTGAACTCTCACAACCCCCTGGTTCTGCTGAACTCTCACAAACCCCTGGTTCTGCTGAACTCTCACAACCCCCTGGTTCTGCTGAACTCTCACAAACCCCTGGTTCTGCTGAACTCTCACAACCCCCTGGTTCTGCTGAACTCTCACAAACCCCTGGTTCTGCTGAACTCTCACAACCCCCTGGTTCTGCTGAACTCTCACAAACCCTGGTTCTGCTGAACTCTCACAAACCCCTGGTTCTGAGTTCTCACAACCCCCTGGTTCTGCTGAACTCTTACAAACCCTGGTTCTGCTGAACTCTCACAAACCCTGGTTCTGCTGAACTCTCACAAACCCTGGTTCTGCTGAACTCTCACAAACCCTGGTTCTGCTAATCTCACAACCCCCTGGTTCTGCTGAACTCTCACAAACCCTGGTTCTGAACTCTGACAAACCCTGGTTCTGAGTTCTCCCACCCCCCTGGTTTTAGGTTTAATGGGTTTGTTCGAGAAGCGCCGGTTCAGGAAATTCCTGGTGTACGTGGCCAACTTTGACGAGAACGACCCGCGGACCTTCGAGGGCGTGGATCCCAAGAAAACCACCATGAGGGATGTGTACAAGAAGTTTGACCTGGGCCAAGATGTCATTGACTTCACAGGCCATGCCCTCGCTCTCTACAGGACTGATGAGTAAGTGGGGGTGGTCAGTTGCTCCCCCAGATCCCAGGACTTGGGGTTATGATGGGATTGATTGGTTGTTTTAAACTTGGAGGGCTCCTGAGTAAAACTTGTGCCACTGAGTGCTCCTAGAAGGGAACTGCCAGGGAAGCAACTGCCAGGAGCAGCTGGAGGGTGGGAAGGAAACATCATGGGAAGTCAGTGTTTTGCTCTCTGGGTGTATTCTGCTGGAAGTGCTGGTTTGGGAAACATCCCCAATGGTGTCACTGTCCTTCCCAGCTATCTAGATCAACCCTGCCAAGAAACAATCAACAGGATTAAGCTGTACAGCGAGTCACTGGCTCGATACGGGAAGAGCCCCTACCTGTACCCCCTCTATGGCCTTGGAGAGCTGCCCCAGGGATTTGCAAGGTGAGCACTTGGCTTTGACTCTGGGTTTCCTTCAGTGGGGTGTGGAGTTGGATGTGTGGAGTCACTGCGTGAGCTTCCAGAATGTGATGCTGCATAAAATACTGTGGTCCTTAATGGTTCTTTCACTTAATTAAGACGTGGTTCCTCCACGTGAGTTTATTTCTTTGTGGGCTTGTTCACTTCTGGATTTGCTCAGAGATTCTGTTGGCAGAGTGTTTATCCCTTGTGTTTAAGCGAGGATATTGAGGAGGTTTAAGTCTGAGGTGGGATTTATCCAAGAGGAGCAGACCCTGGGGGCTGGAAGGACTGTTCAAGTCCAGCCCTGGAGGTGCTGAAGGGATTTTCCTGTTGCAGGCTCAGTGCAATCTATGGAGGCACCTACATGCTCAACAAGCCCATCGAGGAGATCGTCATAGAGAACGGCAAAGTGGTCGGGGTCAAGTCTGAGGGGGAGGTACGGACCCTTCCCACCTTCCCTGCTCCCCACCCCACCTCTGCCCCTCACAGCTCACATCTTTTGGGTTTGATCCCAACAAACACAGAGAAAACCCTTTTATAAGCCCAAGGGCCAAATGGCTGGGCTGGGGCTGTTGTCCCTGTGCCAGCTCACTGAAGACAGTGTCCAATGGCCGGAGTCCTCAGCATCCCTGCTCCAGGAGTTGGGATGGAGTCTCCATGGGCTGGCAGTGAATAATTCAGGGAGGGAGCTGTTCCTTGTGTCCAGCTCTGCCCTTGGCATTTTCAGCTGCTCTGACAGCTGCCACGTGGCCTTCTTGCAGCTTCTCTTCCACCTGGCTGGATAGCACTGGGAATGCTGCCAGCTTGGGAGCTCTGAGTGTGCTCCTGACTGGAGCAGGCACTGATGGGACAGTTTAGCACTTGCTGGTGGGATAATGTGTCCCTTGGGGTGGGAATGACGTGTCCTGGCCAGGAACAGAGGTGACAATCCATGCTAGAGACCAAAGTGTGTGCAGCCTGGAGGCTTCAGATTGATCAAGTAGTAAATCATTACTGGAAGAACCATTTTTGATGTGACTGGGTGATGTTTCCTCGCCGGTGCTCAGGTGGCTCGCTGCAAACAGCTCATCTGCGACCCCAGCTACGTGTCAGACCGCGTGACGAAGGTGGGCCAGGTGATCCGGGTCATCTGCATCCTGAGCCACCCCATCAAGAACACAAACGATGCCAACTCGTGCCAGATCATCATTCCACAGAACCAGGTCAACCGGAAATCAGGTGCGTGCAGGGCAGCCCTCAGCAGCGGGGTGAGGCGGGGCGGGGCTGCCTGCGGGTGAGGTGAGGATCCCACAGGGACACGGACACCTCTGCCCTGCTCCAGGGGCTCACAGGGCCCAGCAAGGCCGCAGTTCAGAGCAGTTAGGGGAGGTGGGAGGAGCCTGTGGTCGGAAAACCTCGTGAGGAACCTGCGGCAGGAAGCGCCCCAGACTGGGAGAGGTGGGTGAGGGCTGGGTGAGGGGCTGCCTCAGCCTGGAACAGAGCTCTGGGAATCACAGCAGACTTTGGGAGCCATCGTGGGAAACTGAATTTTGGGGATCTCCCATGTCCAGGCTGCTCAACCAGGAGATGAGAGCACGTAGGGCAAGGATGGGACTCATTGCAAGTTCTCTAAACAATCCAGGGGGGATGGTGGGTAGGGCAGCAGGAAGAGATGTGGGCAGTGTTTTGGGATGGGGCTGGAGGAGGTTTTTGGGATGGGCTGGAGGAAGTTTTGGAATGAGGCTGAGGACGTTTTGGGATGAGGTTGAGGAGGTTTGGGATGAGGCTGAGGAGGTTTTGGGATGAGGCTGAGGAGGTTTTGGGATGAGGCTGAGGAGGTTTTTGGGATGAGGCTGGAGGATATTTTGGGATGGAGCTGAGAAGGTTTTGGGATGAGGCTGGAGAAGGTTTTTGGGATGGAGCTGAGGAGGTTTTGGGCTGAGGTTGAGGAGGTTTTGGGATGAGGCTGNGAGGAGGTTTTGGGATGGAGCTGAGGAGGTTTTGGGCTGAGGTTGAGGAGGTTTTGGGATGAGGCTGAGGAGGTTTTTGGGATGAGGCTGGAGGATATTTTGGGATGGAGCTGAGAAGGTTTTGGGATGAGGCTGGAGAAGGTTTTTGGGATGGAGCTGAGGAGGTTTTGGGCTGAGGTTGAGGAGGTTTTGGGATGAGGCTGAGGAGGTTTTTGGGATGAGGCTGGAGAAGGTTTTGGGCTGAGGCTGTGCCCTGTCCCCCCAGATATCTACGTGTGCATGATCTCCTCTGCTCACAACGTGGCGGCGCAGGGCAAGTACATCGCCATCGCCAGCACCACCGTGGAGACCGCGGACCCGGAGAAGGAGATCAAGCCAGCCTTGGACCTCCTGGAGCCCATTGAGCAGAAGTGAGTCCTCAGCCAGCTCCTGTCCCTCTCTGCTGGGACAGCTGGAGGCTGCCAGGAGCTGTTCAAGCTGAGTTTGCTCAGCACCTTGAGCCCTGCCCCTGCGTCGAACCGTTCCTGCTCTGAAACCATCCTTCTCCCAAACCAAGGCAAGGCTTTCTGTCCCTTCTGCAGGTTTGTGAGCATCAGTGACCTGTTTGCACCGACCGACCCGGGAACCGAGAGCCAGGTGAGTGAGGGCTGAGCCGGGCTGGGAGGGGACAGGCTCCAGCTCGGGGCTCCAACGCTGCCTCTGCTTCCAGATCTTCATCTCGCGCACCTACGACGCCACCACCCACTTCGAGACGACGTGCGACGACATCAAAGATATTTATAAGAGGATGATGGGATCAGAGTTCGACTTCGAGGAGATGAAACGCAAGAAGAACGACATCTACGGGGAGGAGGAGCAGCAGTAATGAGAGTCTCTAATTAGGAGAAGTTAAATCGGCTAATATGAATATATAAGGAACTTAATGAACACTGTACGAAATTCAATATTGTAAGGCCTGCTTTTGTAATCCCATCTCTGAGAGATTGAAGAGTACTGCACTGGTAATGTTCCCTTTTTGGATATCATGTGTTAATTATTTCATTCTAGTAGGGCTGCTGTCCAGAATCTGGCAAATTCCTGACTGATATTCCTGACTAACCTCGTAAGCGAAAGGCAGACTGAACTTATTATTTTTGCAGACATAGACGTGGGTGCAGATTTGAAATAACTCATTGACAGCTGTGTCTTACCTTGTCTTTTTAATCATTTGTAAAACATCCTTCACAATTCTGTGCTTCTGGTGAGCTCGTAGATGTGACGCTGATGTCACTCAAACCTGATATCAAGGAAAATAGAAACTGAGCACTCCATTATTGTGGACAGCATCCCTAAAAGTCTCTCCCATCAGTCTTAACTCTGTGGCAAAGTTGTATCATGGACAAAGCCCACACCTATTGTAGCAGCAAATGTTGGCTTCGTTCTGGGCACAGAACTTAACCTCCACTTAAGCTTCTAAACCCGTTTACATCGGTTGGGACACAGCTGTGCCTCAGGCTCCTTTGTGTTTTAATCTTAATAAAATTGAGAGAACAAATTACAGAGCAGGCAAGATGTGGAAGTATTTTCTGTCCCCTGGTGGCTTCTCGGATGGACCAAACGGCGCTGCGGTATCGGCATGACAGAGCCTGTGCTTCTCGTGTCTCCTGAAGGCTCCAAATGATTTCTGTACTGCAAAGTAAAGCCAAATTCTGGAAACCAGTCCTGGCCTCTGGTCTGATTCACTTCAGTTCCGGGAGCAGCAGCTCCAGGCTGAGATCCTGCAGCATCTCTGCCTGCCAGGGGTGACACGGGAGCGTTCCCTGCAGGAAAACATTTCCTGGTTCTGGTCCTTTCCAGGCTGTGCTGCTCTGGCTGCGTTTGGCAGGGCAGGTGTGGCTCAGGCCGTGCCCTGGCACGGTCCCTGTTCCCTGCAGCCACCCCAGTGCCACAGCTGGAAATGGCAGCAGTAAATAATTCCTGTTAGGGCTGCTCTCGATCCTCAACATGAGCTGTTCAATCCGGAACGATCCTTCCCCATTCCCTGGTACAGCCATGCCAAGTGCAGGGAGAACTGAGGGGAAGCCTTGGAGCAGCTCTCCAGGGTGGCTCAGGGGCACGGGCTTCCCCTGGCACTGTTCCCACACAGGAACTGGGGTTTGATCCTATCACAGTCCCCAGCTGAGCTGAGCCTGCCTGGGGCTTCCCCTCTCCTTCCTCCCAGCTGGGGCTTCTGGCACTGCCTCCTCTCCAGGTGCCACTTCCAGGAACAATTCCTGAGGTGCCAATTCAGGAGCAATTCCCGAGGTGACACTTCAGGAACAATTCCTGAGGTGCCACTTGCGGGAACCTTTCCCACCCTCAGCTGCTGGGAGCTCCCCCCATGCAGTGCCCACAAGCCAGGCCAGACCCAGTGCAGGCAGAAAATAATCCCTAAATGATCCCAGTATCCCTACCTGCTGTAACCTGGTCATTCCTCAGGTTGTTCCATCCTTCCTGGGGGGAAGCACGATGGGATCCATCATCCAGGAGCCCACCTCGGTCCTGGTCACTCCTTGCTGGTCCCAACCTCTGTCCCATCTGGAAAATCCCCTGCCTTTCCTTTCCCTGTTGGAAAAGGCTGGATGCTGAGCGGGATCCCCTCTCCAAAAAGCAGAGCTGTGTGAAACTTCATCATTTTGGATGTTTTATTAATCAAACTCTTTACAAAGTCATCCTGTACAGAACGGCCTCGCAGTCTTGGATTTAAAAAGGAGCTAAAAGGACGCCCCTGCCCCGCGGAGCCGGGTGGGGACCGGGGCTCCCCCATAAACAAGAGCTTATTTTGTTCCTGCAGCCCGGCTCCCGCTATTCCCAGTGTCCCAGCAGGGATCCGGGACCCGGAGCCAACGGGGCTGAGCTGAAATGTAGTGTGGGCCTGAACAGCACCGACCACCTGGAGAAGGGAATTGTTCTCATTCCTGATCTTCAAGCAGACTCTGGGAAATTCATTTGCCTGCTCCAAAGGCAGCTGCACAAAAGACTTGAAACCGCTCCAATAATTTATCTGTACCGTTAAAGGAACCTTTCCTATGTGAGGCTGGATGGCAGGGAATGAATCCCCTGAGGACTGGCATTCCCCACCTTTAAATAAGATTTATGTACAGAGCTAAAACCGACCTTCCCCCACCCCCAGCAGCGGCTGGGATCCACTGGGGTGGATGGTGGGGATCCACTGGGATGGATGGTGGGGATCCACTGGGATGGTTGGGATCCATTGGGATGGTGGGGATCCACTGGGATGGATGGTGGGGATGTTCCCCACAGGACTGGGGTGCCCAAACTGGTGCCACGGGGCCTGGGGAGGAGCCGTGTCCTCGCGGCTTGGCTTTGTCACCTGCAACACAGAGACGTGGCCAGGTCAGTGCCCGGCTCCTCTGGGCAGTGCCCGCCTCCTGCAGAGCCTCCCCAGGGCCAGGCCTGGAGTTTTTCCCATTTTCCAGCAGTGCCAGGCGTGGCTCTCCTGGATCCAGCTGCAGGAGTTGGCTCTGAGTGCTGGCAGATCCCATATCCAGCACTTGGGGATGGTCCCTGCTCTGCTGTAGGATCCCAGCTCCCTGCTGGCCATCCCACAGACAGCCCTGAGCTGTTCCCAGCTTTTTGGGATCAATCCCAAGCTTTTCCCTCTTACCAGTAGCTTCTTCTAAAGGGAGCAGCCACTTTCTGCACCGTCCCCAGGAAGGTGTTGATGTCAGCCACGAGAATTCCTTTGCTTTCCAGGATCTCCCTGCTGCTGCTGGGATTTTCTGCAAGGGGAGGAGCAGCAGCTCCGTTAATTCCAACAAAGGAGTTTGCTCCTAAACCTGTGGAAATATCCCTAAATCCTACTGTAGTTGCTCTGTGCTTTGCCAACAGCCTCAGCCACCCACAGGCTCCAAAAACCACTGGAATTCATCAACCTCCAAAACCCCCAAATTCCTTTTCACCACTCGTACCTGGCCAGCGCCTCGAAGAAGCAATTCCCGCAGGAAAACAGGGACTTTTTATCCCTCCCCCATCCCTTTCCAGGGCAATTTCAGAGCTGCAGGGTTTGGGATCCCTTTACCTGTGAGGTACACGGGGAACCTGGCGTGGATGTGCTGCACCTGCAGCTCCAGCAGGCACTGGGCGCGCCGGGACTCGGGCGCGGAGTCGCAGCCGTGGAAGGGCAGCAGCTCCAGCAGCTCTGCCCCCTGGCACCACCTCAGCAGCAGCTGCTTCTTCTGGGCACTGGCATCGTCCCTGCTGAGAGAGGGGCATGGCCAGGGCTCAGGGGCTCGGTCCCTCTCTGTCCCTCCCCAGGGAATGAGCAGGGAGGGGGGGATCTGCCTTTCCGGGTGGATTTTCCAGCCCCACGGGTGATTTTTGGATCCAAAGTGACAAATTCCCCCCTTGCTCCAGGGCTGCCTGTGCTGGTTTTGCCTGGGGTTGGTTCATTTTCGTCTCAGGGGCTGCTTTGGGGTTTGTGCTGGGAGCTGTGGGTAGGTCAGGGATGTTTTGCTGTTGCTGGAGCAGGGTTTGGAAAGCCAAGGCTGCTCCTCACTCACCCTTCAGGGTGTGGGGGGCACAAGGCCAGGACAGGTGAGTGCTACTGTCCCAGGGGATGTTCCACACCCTGGAATCAGGCTCAGGATGGAAAGCTGGGAGGAGGAGAAGGAAGAGGGGATGTTGGGAGAGGTGGGGATGGTGGAGCCTGGCTTTCCTGGGGATGGGCTGTGATAGGAAATGGGGATGAATTCCTTGGTCTTCCCAGCTTTTCCTTTCCCTGTTAAACTGGCTTTATCCCAACCAGGAGTTTTCTCACTTCACCCATCCATGGATGAGCCCACACCAGAGCAGCTCCATCTCCAACCATTCCTGGTGGGAACTGGAGTGGCAATTCCTCCTGTGCACCCCCAGCTCAGGGCCCCCATCCCTCCCCAAACCCCAGATGTGATGGGGAAGGAGAAGAACCAGAGGGGGCAGAGCCCCAGGAAGGCGCCCTGAGCTCCTGGGGGGTGTCAGGAGCTGGGATGAGCTCCTGGGAAGGGAGGGAAGTTGGCTTTGGGAGTTTTGGGAACGTGCAGGTCCCCAAGGGAAATCTGTGCCTCTGCAGGAGCCTGCAGCACTCCCTGAGGGCATCTCTGCCAAGGAGCCAGGGAAGAGCCTTATGGAAGCCCAGCAGGAGCAAGGAGAGCTGCCAGAGCTCTGCCTCATCCAGGATCACATCCAGGACAACGTTCCAGGCCATGTGATGCTCTCCAGGTCCCAAGCCCTGCTGCTCCATCCCCAAAATCCCCAATTTGCCAGGCAGAGCTGTTACCTGAGGTCTCCTCTGAGCTTCTTGTTCTCCCTGTGGTGCAGGAGCCACTTCCACCTCCCGTTCCTGTTCAGCTTCTCCAGCACCTTCACCACCTCCTTCAGTTGGCCTGAGGGGACACCAGAGCTCAGGGTGGGTGGGAAGGGGGGCCTGGGGGTCTCTGGGCTTGCCCTGCTCCAAGTGGGGCCACCTGAGGGTGCTCAGGGCTTTGTCCAGGGGAGCTTTGAGTCTCTGCAAGGATGGAGACTCAAACTGCACGGGATGGGGAACTGGGATCGTGTCCTGGTGTGAATTTTTCCCTGATATCTGAAAGGACAAGTGCAGCTTGTCCCTGTCACCTCACTGTGCATCTCCCACAAGAGGTGGCCCCATTTTCTCTGCCACTTCCCACTAAGGAGCTGAAGACAGCAGCAAGTTCTCCTCAGGATCCAGTGGATCCTTTTTCCACTGGATACTGAGAAGGAATTCCTGACTGGGAGGGCGGGGAGGGGCTGGGCTGGAATTCCCTGATTTGCTGTGGCAAATCCCTGGCAGTGTCCAAGGCCAGGCTGGAGCAGCCTGGGACAGTGGGAGGTGTCCCTGCCCATGGAACTGGATAATCCTTAAGGTCTCTTCCAACCTGAACCATTCCATGAGTCTGCAGGCCAAACAAACATCCTGGGACAACCCTGCCTGTCCTGGGATGTTCTGGGGATCCCTGAGCTGGGCACTCCATCCCGACGGGATCCAAATGTCAGAGAGAGCAAGAATTCCCCCCCGGGGGCAGAACAAAGGGGAAAGTTTGGGAATGTGCCAGTGAGACTCACCCAGGGTCACCCTTTCCAGCAGCTCCTCGTCAGACACCACGAATCCTCCAGCCTGGAAGAGCTCCTGGAATGTGTCACCTGTCACCTCCTCGGGATCGTCCACGCCGGCGAACACCACGCTGGGACAGCGCTTCAGCTCCAGCAGGCACGGCACCTGCTCCAGAACAGGGCTCTGGGAACAGCCCCACATCCAGGGGGCCCAGCCCTGCAGTGTCCCAACGTTCCTGTCCCCACATCCAGTGACCCCAGCCCATCCTTGCAGCATCCCAATGTTCCTGTCCCCATATCCAGTGACCCCAGCCCAGCATCCCAATGTTCCTGTCCCCACATCCAGTGACCCCAGCCCTGCCCTGTAGTGTCCCAATGTTCCTGTCCCCATATCCAGTGACCCCAGCCCTGCCCTGCAGTGTCCCAGCGTTCCTGTCCCCACATCCAGTGACCCCAGCCCAGCCCTGCAGTGTCCCAATGTTCCTGTCCCCACATCCAGTGACCCCAGCCCAGCATCCCAATGTTCCTGTCCCCACATCCAGTGACCCCAGCCCTGCCCTGCAGTGTCCCAACGTTCCTGTCCCCACATCCCAACCCAGCGATGACCACAGGGATGAAACATTCCCTGGAATTGCTGAGTCAAGCCAAGCTCACTGCTTTGAGCTGGGCTGCTCCAACTTTTCTAAGGGATCTGGGATGAAGAGCACGCTGTGCTGAGGGGAGGAGAGGGGGGTCAGGCTCACAGTGTGGATGTGGGAGGCGATGTCCTGGTTCCTGACGATGACCAGCAGCCGCTCGCTGTCCCCGCGCTGGGCTCTGCAGAAGTTCAGGGGCTCTGTCCTCACAAACCCCTCTGCCTTCAGCAGGGCCTGCAACACAAACAGGGCAGGCTTGGATGGGGAATTTCTCCTGGGAACACGGGGAGAGGAAGGGGAATGAGCTGCCCAGGGCAATGGGGAGTGCCCAGCCCTGCAGGGATTTAAAAGCCACATGGATGTGGCACCTGGGGACATGGGCAGTGGTGGCCTTGGCAGTGCTGGGAATGGCTGGACTTCAAACTAAACCAGAGTAGCTTTAGATGGGATATTGGGAAGGAATTCCTGGCTGGGCTGGAATTGCCAGAGCAGCTGGGGCTGCCCCTGGATCACTGCAATGCCCAAGGCCAGGCAGAGCACCCTGGGATAGTGGGAGGTGTCCCTGCCCATGGGGCTGGAATTGGATGATCCTTAAGGTCCTTCCCACCCAAACCATTCCATGATTCTCCCATGACTCAATCCCAAGGCTCCTGTGCCTGTGATTCCAATTCCTGCTGCTGGGAGCTGAGGTGGCTCCTGGTTCCCAACCCTCCCTGTCAGGTTGCCCAAGCTTCCCTGCTCCTGCCACCCTCAGCTCTGCCCTGGAGGTGCCCATCCCGATCCATCCTGATCCATCTCAATCCATCCTGATCCATCCAATCCATCCTGATCCATCCCCATTCACCCTGATCCATCCCGATCCATCCCAGTCCATCCTGATCCATTCAATCCATCCTGATCTATCCCCGTTCCTCCCAATCCACACTGATCCATCCCAGTCCATCCTGATCCATTCATATCTATCCCAATCCATCCCCATTCATTCCAATCCATCCCAATCCAACCCCATCCATTCCCAATCCATCCTGATCCATTCATATCCATCCCAATCCATCCCCACCCACCCCGAGCCAGGAGCAGCTCCCACCTCCACGCTGTCGAAGAAGGGCTCTTTCCCAGTCTGCAGCAGGTAGAACATTCCGGGCTGCCCGCGGGCGGCCACGCGGCGCAGGTGGCAGC
>WBNO01009893.1:21921-33505 GCA_013400575.1 Peucedramus taeniatus
CAGCAGCACCCTCTGGAACTCGGAGTACTCGCGCAGGATTCCGGCCACGTCCCCGCGCGGCTCCGGCTCCGGCGGGGCCCGCTCGTACCGCAGCTTGCCCAGGTGCAAGGTAGCCCTGGCATCCCGGCTACTGGCCCGGGACCGGCCCCTCCTGCTGGCCCGAGCATCCCGGAGCCCGTCCGGCCACGTGTCCGAGGGGGGAATTGTCACCAGCAAGGGGCTCCTGCTGCGCGGGGACAGCGGGACGGGCGCGTGGCGGGGAGCAAGGTCCGTTGGGAAGATGCTTCTGGAGGTAGAAAAGGGGGGTTTGCCATTCCTTAGGATTTCTTTTAGCTTATAATGGAAGCGGAGACACTCCATGTCCAAAGTGTTCTGGGTGATTTCCTCCAAGCCCCTCCAGGTGCCCAGCAGGGACCGTGCCAGGTGAGACTCCCGGGCACGGCGGCTGCGCCTCCTCGGGAGCTGGAAATTTTCCATCCCCTCCTGGCACTGCCTGGTGACCACAAAGCTCCCGGAATCCCTGGGGATGTCCCAGTCCCACGGCTCCTCCGTGTGCACGGAGCTCCTGGAGGAGCTGTCCCGGGTAGTCCTTGCTCCTGCAGCATCCATGGATCTCATGATGCAGGAACTCCTGCTCGGAAGAGGGGAGTGAGAACTCCCCTCAAAATATTCCTGGTCTGAGTCACCAAAGGAATTCTCCAACGGATCTTCAAAGGCCAAGCCCTCGTGCGTGTCTTGGCTTGGGAGCTGCTCTTCCCTTGGGAGCACATCTGAAATTTCCTCAGCATCACTGAACTCCAGGTGTTCTCCAGAGAGATCCCTGGGCTCGTCCCACTGGACGGGAGAAGTGGGAATTCCTCCCTCTCCCACCTCGGCGCTGGCACAGTCGGGCTCAGGGAACGCCTGGGATCCCTCGGGGTTGTGCTCACACACGTCCCAGGGCTCGCACAGGGGGCACTCCCGGGCTGGCAAAGGTGCAGGACTGGGAATGCTGCCTCCTTCCAGATCCTCCGGCAGGAAGGGCTCCTCCCCGGGGCTCCCTCCGGCATCCCCTGCCTGGCTCCGGGGGCTGCCATGGTGGGAAGGGCTGCCATGGCTCCTGGGGATGCTCCCAGGGCTGCCACAGCTCCTGGGGCTGCCACAGCTCCTGGGGCTGCCATGGCTCCTGGGGCTGCCACAGCTCCTGGGGCTCCCAGGGTTACCACAGCTCCTGGGGCTACCATGGTTCCTGGGGCTGCCACAGCTCCTGGGGCTACCATGGCTTCTGGGGCTCCCAGGGTTACCACAGCTCCTGGGGCTACCATGGTTCCTGGGGCTCCCACNCCCAGGGCTGCCACGGCTCCTGGGGCTACCATGGCAGGAAGGGCTGCCATGGCTCCTGGGGCTACCACGGCTCCTGGGGCTACCATGGCAGGAAGGGCTGCCATGGCTCCTGGGGCTACCATGGCTTCTGGGGCTGCCATAGCTCCTGGGGCTACCATGGCTCCTCGGGCTACCACGGCTCCCGGGGCTGCCATGGCTTCTGGGGCTGCCCTGGCTCCTGGGGCTATCATGGTGGGAAGGGCTACCATGGCTTCTGGGGCTACCACGGCTCCCAAGGCTACCACAGCTCCTGGGGCTCCTGGGACTACCATGGCTCCTGGGGCTGCCACAGCTCCTAGGGCTCCTGGGGCTACCATGGCTCCTGGGGCTACCACCGCTCCCGGGGCTGCCATGGCTCCTGGGGCTATCATGGTGGGAAGGGCTACCATGGCTTCTGGGGCTACCACGGCTCCCAAGGCTACCACAGCTCCTGGGGCTCCTGGGACTACCATGGCTCCTGGGGCTGCCACAGCTCCTAGGGCTCCTGGGGCTACCATGGCTTCTGGGGCTACCATGGCTCCTAGAGCTGCCACAGCTCCTAGGGCTCCTGGGGCTACCATGGCTCCTGGGGCTGCCACGGCTCCCAGCCCATGGGGCACTGTCGGGAGTGGGAGGGAGCATCCCAGGGAGCACCTCAGGGAGGGGGGAGCCCGGCTCCGCAGCCTCTGCATCATCCCATGGGTCACTTGGAGAAGGAGGAGCAGATCCCAGAGAGGGAGGAGCAGATCTCGGAGAGGGAGGAGCAGATCTCGGAGAAGGAGGAGCAGATCCCGGAGAAGGAGGAGCAGATCCCAGAGAGGGAGGAGCAGATCCTGGCTCCGCTGCCGTGTCCACAGGGGAGCAATGAGGTGGGGACTTCTCCAGCTCTTGGGAACAGCTGGGATGGAAGGAGCCATCCAGGCTCCAGGTGGTCACGCTCACCTGCGTGGCTCCTCGTTCCTGGCACGGCTTCCAGAGGCGGCACAGCACCGACTCCCGCCGGCCCGGCACGCTGGGAATGCCGGGATTGGCGTCTCCAGCGCCAGGAGAAGCAGGAGCTGAGTCCCCGTGCATGTTTGGGAAGCTCTGCTGCTGCTGCCTGGGGAGCTCCTGTGTGGCTGAGATGCCCTCCCCGATGGAGGAGGAGGGCTCTGATTCCAGGAGGTGATGGTGGAGAGGGATCTCCATCCTCTCCATGTTCCTGGTGTCATTCCCGGGGGAATTCTCTGTCCCAGGGAACACATCCTCGCTCTCCTCAGCTCTGCAGTCATCTCCTATGTCTGTGTACTCATAGGGGGAGTCCCGGCCCTCTCCTGCTCCCATGGGATCATCCAGCTCCTCCGTGCTGTGGGCAGAGGGACTCCCCTGCTGCTCCTCCACCAAAACCCCGTTCCCACCTTGGTTGGACTCCTCAGCATCCAGGGAATTGGGGCTGGGATCGGGGTCATTGCCCCCCAGCTGGGAGAAGCAGCTGCTCTGTCCCAGGTCGCTCTGGGACGGTGACTGGACGCTCTCCCCGGGCTGATCCTCCGGAGCTGCCCAGGGATCCACGGACCCATCGGGAGAGGTCAGGCAGACGGAGCTGGAGTCTGGGGACAGGGTCAGGGTCACTCCCTGGCCGCAGGGGGACCCCCTGCTCCCAGCAGGCTCCCACCGTTCTCCAGAGGGTGCCTGATCCCGGTTTTTGTGCTCGGAGCCGTTCCCCAGCGTGGCTCCAGCAGGTCCTGGGCTGTCTGTAACGCTGTCGGGCTGTGCCCCACGGACAGGGCTGGGCTCAGGGGGGACTGCCAGCTCCTCACTGGCACTGTGGGGTGACCCCACCTCGGCCACACTGGCCACTCCAACCCCGTCTGTCTCTGTCTCCGGCGTGCCCGGAGCGTCCCAGGGATCCCGGAGCTCCTCCTGGTTTGGTGACATCTCCTCAGGAAAGCCTCCAGGCTCAGTCCTGGCCCCATCTGAGGGTGCTGGGGAGGATCTGTCGGGGCAGGGGGGTGCCAGGGAGGTGGGGCTGGGCACGGGGTCCTCTTCAGGGACACCAAACTCCTCTGGAGACACCGAATTCCCTGGATTCTGCTCGCATTCCATCTCGGCATCGCTGCTCTCAGACAGCACCAAATCCACAGGGCCCACAGTGGAGCTTTCATCCTCCAATTCCTCATTCCCTTCCTTCTCCTCCTCCACCTCCTTCTCCTCTTTTTCTGAGGGCTCCTGGCATTCCTCCCCTTCCTCAGTGGCTGCTCCAGGCTCTGCACTTCCAGGAGCTGCTTCCAAGGGCACGGAATCACAGGCAGGCTGCGGATCAGCGCCATCCTCAACTTCCAGGGAATGCCCAGAGCCTCCCATTCCCTCCTCATCCTCGGGAGGGCCGGGGCCACTCCCTGAGCCTGCTTCCTGCTGCTTTTCCTGCTGCTGCTCCCCGTTTTCTTCAGGTGCACAGGGAGGGTCTGTCCATGGAGCTGTGCTGGAATTTGGGCTTTGGCTCTCGGGGTTTTCCGTGCCCGGCGCATCCGGGGGTTTGCTGGGACAGCCAAGCTCCTCGGGAGGGCTGGGGGTGATCCTGGCATCCAGCAGGTCCTCCTTGGCTGGCTCCTCCTGCAACACAATCCATAGGTTAACAAGAAAAAAACATTCCTCATAGGAAAATGCAAGAAAAAAAAAACTGGAATACTTTTTCCTTCCTGCAAAACAGTTCCAGCCCTATGGAAGCTGCTCCTCTGTCCAAGTTTTAAAGGAATTATTTTAATTCAAGGGTTCAGGCTGGGAAATATCTCAGCAGGCCCCCATGTTTTATGTTCACCCCAAGAACCTCCACTCCGGACCCGTGCAGACTGGAGAAAGTGTAAAAATTAATTTCAAGCTTTATCCCAAATGGAATTTTCATGGATTTCATCAGAGGGGTGAGGGAAATGATGCAAAGCACTGCACTGGCACCTGTGTGGGGGAAAAACTCCTGAGCCAACAAATCCCAGCTTTCCAAATCCACGTGGGAATGGCTGGGCTGGATTTGGAATTCTTCTCTGGGGTGCTGGGGGCTCCCCTGATCCCTCAGCTGAGGACACACAGACTTGGAATTTCAATCAGGAACAGGCGCTGAGCTCCACACTTTAATTACTTTAATTTGGGATTCCTCCCCCTTGGAGAGCATCCCTGCTTCCCTGGATACCCCAAAAGCACAGCTGCTCCATTCCTCTGGAGAATCCTGCTCTTTTAAGAGGAAAATTCTGCTCCTCTAGGAGGAAATTCCTGTTTTCTTGGGGGACCAAGAGGAAAATGCTGCTCTTTTAAGAGAAAAATCCTGCTCCTCTTTAGGAGGAAAATCCTGCTTCCCTAAGAGGAAAATCCTACTCTTTTAGGAGGAAAATTCTGCTCTTTTAGGAGGAAAATCCTGCTCCCCTAAGATGAAAATCCTGCTCCTGTAAGAGGAAACTCCTGCTCCTCTTGAAGAGGAAAGTCTTAAGAGGAAAATCCTGCCCTTCTAAAAGGATGATCCTGTTCTTTTAGGAGGAAAATCCTGCTCTTTTAAGAGGAAACTCCTTCTCCTCTGAGAGGAAATTCCTGCTCTTTTAAGAGGAAAATCCTGATTCATTAAGAGTAAATTCCTGCTCCCCCTAAGAGGAAAATCCTGCTCTTTTAAGAGGAAAATCCTGTTCCTCTAAGAGGAAACTCCTTCTCCTCTAAGAGGAAATTCCTGCTCTTTTAAGAGGAAAATCCTGCTTCCCTAAGAGGAAAATCCTGCTCCCCCTAAGAGGAAAAACATGCTCTTTTAACAGGAAAATNCATCCTGCTCTCTAAAGAGGAAAATCCTGCTCTTTCTTTTAAGAGGAAAATCCTGTTCCTCTAGAGAAGAAACTCCTGCTCCTCTAAGACAAAAATTCTGCTCTTTTAAGAGGAAAATCCTGCTTCCCTAAGAGGAAAATCCTGCTCCCCCTAAGAGGAAAAACATGCTCTTTTAACAGGAAAATCCTGTTCCTCTAAGAGGAAAATCCTGCTCTTTTAACAGGAAAATCCTGTTCCTCTAAGAGGAAAATCTTGCTCCCTTAAGAGGAAAATCCTGCTCTTTCAAGAGGAAAACCCTTCTCCTTTTAAGAGGTAAATCCTGCTCCTCTAAGAGGAAAATCCTGCTCTTTTAACAGGAAAATCCTGCTCCCTTAACAGGAAAATCCTGCTCTTTCAAGAGGAAAATCCTGCTCTTTTAAGAGGAAACTCCTGCTCTTTTCAGAGGAAAACATTCCTTGGAGCCCCCCAGGGCCGCACTCACCGCGGTGATGCTCGAGACGTCGCGCGCGCTCTCCTCGGGAACGCCCTCCTGCTCCCCTCCTGCCACATCCAGCTTCTCCCTGGAATGATCCCTCAGGGAAAGGCTCTCGGGACAGCTGGTGGAGGAAGGCTCCTCCTCCTCCCCGCAGGGCAGCTCCCCCGAGGAGGAGGACACCGTGCTGTCCACAGCTCCAGCAGCTCCCTCCGCGTCCGTCTGGGAATCCGCGGGGCTCTGCTCGGGCTGGGAATTGCCCTGGGAAGGGGTGCTGGGATCCAGGGAGCTGCTGGGAGTCTGGTCAGGATCAGAGCCAGAGTCTGCAGGACACGTCTCGAAGCCAAAGCAGTCCTGGCTGTCGTCGCTGAGCTCCAGGAAGCCACCGGAGCTGTTGATGGAGACGAATTTCCTGGGATTGCTGTGCTCCACCACTTTCCTGGAGCTGCTCAGGAGCTTGCTGGGCTTCCTGTAGAACAGAGCCACCCACATGTGCAGGATCAGCTTCATCCCTTCCACATCGTCGGGAAGATCGGGATCCCAGGGCCTGGGAAGGGAAGCAGAGAGAGTCTGAACCATCCTCGTCCTCCCCCGTTCAGCTCCAGGGAATTCATCCCTGCAGTTCATCCCTGAAATTCATCCCTGGAGCTCATCCCTGGGAATTCATCCCTGGAGTTCCTCCCTGAAATTCCTCCCTGAAATTCATCCCTAAAATTCAACCCTGAAATTTATCCCTGGAGCTCATCCCTGGGAATTCATCCCTGGAGTTCCTCCCTGAAATTCCTCCCTGGAGTTCATCCCTGAAGTTCATCCCCAGGAATTCAACCCTGAAGTTCATCCCTAGGAATTCATCCCTGAAATTCAAACCTGGAGTTCACCTCTGGAGTTCATCCCTGGAGTTCATCCCTGGGAATTCATCCCTGGGAATTCCTCCCTAGGAATTCCTCCCTGGAGTTCACCCCCGGGAATTCAACCCTGAAGTTCATCCCTAGGAATTCATCCCTGGAAATTCATCCCTGGCTCCCTGCAGGGCTCAGCACCAAGGCAGAGTGGCACAGCCTGCTTGACGCACATTCCAGCCCCAATGTCCAGCCTGGCCTTGGACATTGCAGGGATGCAGGGGCAGCCCCAGCTGCTCTGGCAATCCCAGCCCAGCCAGCAATTCCCAATTGCCAAGATCCCTGGATCCATGGCTGCCCTCTGGCACTGGGAGCCATTCCCTGGGTCCTGTCCCTGCAGGCCTTGTCCCCAGTCCCTCTGCAGCTCTCCTGGAGCCCCTTCAGGCCCTGCAATGTGCTGGAAGCTCTCCCTGGATCCTTCCCTTCTCCAGGGGAACATTCCCAGCTCTCCCAGCCTGGCTCCAGAGGGGCTCCAGCCCTGCAGCAGCTCCATGGATTCCTCTGGACTCTCTCCAGCAGCTCCAGGTTCTGTTGCTGTGTCCCCAGGGCTGGGCCATCTCTGCAGGTGGAGTCTCTCACCTGGGAGGGCCAGAATTCCCCAATTCCCCCTTTTCCTGCTGCCCACACCATAGATGGGGCAGAATTTTGGGTCCAGCACACGAGGCTGGGTCACATCCACTTTATCCCCTCACCACCACCCCCAAACCCGTTTTTCCCAAAAAAACCCCACCACCACAGGGCACAAACCCCACAATTATGGCAAACAAAGGGCTAAAAGCACAGAAACCCCATTCCCAACCCCCTCCAGCCATCCCCAGGCTGACTTACCCATGCAGGGCACGGATGACAGTTTTCTCCAGGGAATCATTGGTGTACCTGCTGTCCAGGTGGAAGAGATATTCCTCTTCCCAACGGCACGTGACTTTCATGGAATTCCCACAGAGATTCACCGTGTGGCTCTTGGAGAATTCCTCCTTTTTCCTGGGAGATCTGTGGCTCCGGGCGGGCTCGGCGCTGCTCTGCTGGTGCCGGAACGGCAGCACCTTCCCAACCAAGGGAGCTGCTGGAGCATTCCTGGGGCTGGGATTGGGATTCCCTTTGGGATCTGGGAGGGTTTTGGGATCGTCGGGCATGGGGGAGGCGTAGGAGTGCTCGGCTGAGATGATGGAGTGCTTGTTCACCTCACAGGCCTGCGGGGCTCGGCGGGGAGGAAACACCTGGAATATGGCGGGGATGGGAATCACGCTGCTCCTGCTGAAAATTCCAGAGGTTTTTTCCCTGGGAGGAGAGGCCAGCTGGCTGGGATCAGTTTGTTCAGGAAGTGGCTGGCTCAAGGACACCTTGCTGGAGGTGGATTTTTTGCCCTGCTTGTCTGCCCTGTGGTATTTGTGGTCGGAAGCCACGCGCAGGGATTTGGGGTCGGAAGGGCTCTGCTGCTCCCAGGAATCCTCAGATTCCATGGGGACCATCCCAGAATCCTTGGGAATAAAGGCAGGGATGCAGGAGCCCAGGGCCAGGTCAGCCAGCAGGTTCAAGGCGTGGGAGTCGCTGTTGTCCCCCTGCAGGGCAAAGGCAAGGCTGGGAATTGCCATGGGATGAACATTCCTTGGGATTTCTGCTCCAGGGGGTTGGGATGAGGCTTCGCTCGGGAGCTCCGACAGCTCCTTCAGCTCTGGGGGGGAACAAAGGGAAAAATCCATTCAGAAAAGGAAAAAAATCCATTTAGAAAGGGGAAAAAAAAAATTTAAAAAGAAAAAAAAAATCAATTTTTGGATTTTTTTACAGCTTATTTTTTTGGGGATTTTCTGGGATTTAGCAGGAGCCATCCCATGGGAGAGATGCTGGATGCACTCTGGGAGCTCCAAAGGCAATGAGGGAATGTTGGATCATGGAATGCTGGAAGGGAATTTAAGGATCATCCCATTCCAACCCCATGGCTCATCCCATTATCAAGTGAGACTCAAAACTGGGGGTTTCTTACAGCCAAATTGGCTTTTTTTGGGGATTTTTTAGGGTTTTGCAAGAGCCATCCCATGGGAGAGATGCTGGATGCACTCTGGGAGCTCCAAAGGCAACGAGGGAATGTTGGATCATGGAATGCTGGGATGGTTTGGGTGGGAAAGGAATTTAAGGATCATCCCATTCCAACCCCATGGCTCATCCCATTATCAATTGAGACACAAAACTGGCTTTTTTTTACAGCCAAACTGTTTTTTTGGGATTTTTTAGGATTTAGCAGGAGCCATCCCATGGGAGAGATGCTGGATGCACTCTGGGAGATCCAGAGGCAACGAAGGAATGTTGGATCATGGAATGCTGGGATGGTTTGGGTGGGAAAGGAATTTAAGGATCATCCCATTCCAACCCCATGGCTCATCCCATTATCAACTGAGACACAAAATTGGGGTTTTTTTAACAGCCAAACTGGCTTTTTTTTGGGATTTTATAGGATTTAACAGGAGCCATCCCATGGGAGAGATGCTGGATGCACTCTGGGAGATCCAAAGGCAATGAGGGAATGTTGGATCGTGGAATGCTGGAAGGGAATTTAAGGATCATCCCATCCCAACCCCATGGCTCATCCCATTATCCCAGCGGCCTCAGACACTTCCAGGGATGCAGGAGGATTCTCTGGAAATTCCATCCCAGAATTTCTCCCCAGTATTTGACATTTTCCCCTTTCAGTCCAAAGCCATTTGTTTCATCCCTGCCATTGGATGGCTCAGCTTTTAAAGGAATTTTTTCCCAAGGGAATTTTTTTCTCACCACTCCCTTCCTGCTGCTTCTCCAGAGGTTTTGCTGCTCTGTTTTCCCCATTTTTCTGCACTTTGCTTTTCCCTGGCTTTGTGCCACTCTCAGTGACAGGAACCTTCTTTGTGTCCAGGTTTTCCAGGGTTTTTGGCCTCTTTGCCTCCACGCCAGGACCATTGGGAGCTGAGCTTTCCTTCTCAGCACTTTCACACTGGGGTTTGTGGACGATTTCTGCAGCCAGGACCTCTGCACCTGGGACAGGGAAAAGCAGGGGCTGATTTTCATTTGGGAATTCTTTGGGGTAAAAATTCATTGGGAAGAGGGAGGGGTGGGGGGAAGGGGTTTTGAGGATTTTACTTCTCATTATCCTGATTCAACTGGGAATAAATTCATTATCTGAGCTGGAAGCAAAGGAAGGGACCAGCTCAGGCAGCTTCCCTGAGATTTATTTGGATGCTCCAGGCACTTCAGAAATTCCTGGATAGTTCCCAGTGAACCCTGAACATCCCAGCTGGATGGAAGGAGGAAACCAATCCCATTTTTGCAGCACTCACCTCTTTTCCTTCCATGTGGCAACTGCAAATTGGCCAATTTCAGCATGGGCTCGTTGGAGCTGCCCGTGGATCCCGATTTTTTGGGACAAGAGGAAGCTGCGCTGGTTTTTTTCTTGGCTGCTTCCCTGCTCCTGCTGTTGTCCCCCCTGGGATGTGTCTGTGCCTTGAGGGGTGGCACATTCTTCCCCAGGATCCTGCTGGATTTCCTCCTGATCTCCCGGCCCCAGGGCTTGATGGGAGAGGTGATGCTTTTTGCGAATCTCTCGGCAGCGGGAAGCTCTCGCTTATCCCGCGGCGTTCCCGCTGCTCTGGTGAGAGCAGCAGGATATGGGGGCACTGAGGAAGAGGAGGAATTGCCAGGATCAGCTCCCAGCTTGCTGCCAGCCCCACTGAGACACTGCAAGGCTGCTGAGATGCCCAGGGTGAAGCTGCTGGGGTCGGAGAGGTAACGGCGCAGCTGGGCCAGGGATCGCTCCGAGAGCTTCGGGGAAGGGTGGGCACCCCCATCCTGGCACAGAGAGGGGACAGGGGCAACGGGAATGTCCCTGCCCTGGCCAGGGCTGGGCTGAGAGCTTTCCTGGAGCTTTGCATATTCCTGGAGGTGCTGCTGGATGCGGGGGCTGCCCGTGGCATTCCAGGAGGAGCCGGCTGCTTTGCGTAAGGCGTAGCGGAGTCCCGGCAAAACCGAGGCGATTTTTAGGGAGATGGCATTCCTGGCACTGCCCTCCTTCCCTTCCTTTGGATCCTGCTTGTCCACTGGGAAAGGAAAATCAAAACGGTTCCTAATCCAGTTAGGAAAGGAGTGAATTCACTAAATCACTGCCCTGGTGCAGGGGAACACTGGAGGGAAGGGGAAGGAAGGAAAGGGAAAAGGAAAGGGAAAAGGAAAGGGAAAAGGAAAGGGAAAAGGAAAGGGAAAAGGAAAGGGAAAAGGAAAGGGAAAAGGAAAGGGAAAAGGAAAGGGAAAAGGAAAGGGAAAAGGAAAGGGAAAAGGAAAGGGAAAAGGAAAGGGAAAAGGAAAGGGAAAAGGAAAGGAGAGGAGACGGGAAAGGAAAAAGGGAGAAAGGAAAAAAAAAGGGGGAAAGGAAAAAGGGGAAAAAGAGGAGATATTGATGTAAAAAGCTCCAAAACTCAGTCTGCAAAAAGCTCAGCCCTGGGGAAATGTCCCAGCCTGCTCCACATGGATCCCACCAAACATCCCAAACCTGCTCCACATGGATCCCACCAAACATCCCAAACCTGCTCCACATGGATCCCACCAAACATCCCAAACCTGCTCCACATGGATCCCACCAAACATCCCAAGCTTGGAGCAGAAAATGCAGCTTTTGAAGGGCAGTGGCCCTTTGAGCCAGGACTCCAGCCTAGACCAGAGCCTGGGGCAGCACAGGGAGGCTCCTACCTCGGGGGCTCAGGGCCCGGGGGGAGCTGAACAGGAACAGGGCCAGCAGGCTGACAGGCTCCTTGGGCTCCAGGCCTGCAAGAAACAGGGCTGGGCTCACCAACCAGGCTTAGTGTGAGAAACCAGGCTTAGTGTGAGAAACCAGGCTTAGTGTGAGAAACCAGGGCTGGCTTCAGAAACCAGGTTTGGCTTCAGAAACCAGGTTTGGCTTCAGAAACCAGGTTTTGCTACAAAACCAGGTTCATTTTGAGAAACCAGGTTTGGGTTCAGAAACCACATAGTCTTGAGAAACCAGGTTTAGTTTCAGAAACCTGGTTTGGTTTGAGAAACCTTGCTTGGGTTAAGAAACCAGACTTAGTTTGTGAAACTTGGTTTGGGTCAAAAAAAA
>WBNO01009903.1:0-28355 GCA_013400575.1 Peucedramus taeniatus
GCAAGCAATTTTAATAAAGTATTCACATTTTGTAAATTGTCTATTGTTGTGCATTAGGTAGTTTCTCTTTTAATTAAATAAGCAAGGTACAAAATTAATGAAAACTCAAGTATTTGCACCTCATTGTTTCAATCCAACATTGTAGGAATCCAACACTGATAAACTGCTGAAGAAAAGCAAATCACTGGCTCCTCTGATTTCCTCCTAGCAAAAATCTGCTGAATTCAGAGGTGATTTTAAGACACGGGGGACGTGGTTAGAGCAAAATTCCACTTGGATCATACACAGCTGTTTTGATCTCAAGGAAGTTAACTGAAAAAAAAAAAAAAACCAAACCAAACCAAAACAAAACAAAAACAAACAAACAAACAAACAAACAAAAAAAAAAAACCACAAAAAACCAACAAAACCAAAACCAAAACCAAAACCAAAAAAAAAAACCCAAACAACCTTCTCATATAATCCTGATGCACAGATCTATGTATAGAGATACCTGCACACACAGACATGCATGCCAAAGTATGCACACACAGACATATGTGTTCAGCTTGCTATAATTCCTTTAGCAATTCAAATGAATTTTGTAATGGGGATGTGGAAGTATGCCCCGGAGCTCCTGTTGACTCCTGGAGCTGTTTTGCTCGAAAGCAGTGCTGGGCTCTGTGCAGAGATATCCCTGGCACTTACTGACTCATGATCAACTGATTGATAGTATCTACCTTGCAGGACTCCTGCTGATCTCTTGATGATGGGAATACTGCCACCTTACATAGCACAAGCTGTCAATCTGTGCAAAGTGGGAACTTAGAGAAACTATTAGATAGGAGAGGGTGCATTGCTACATGTAGACAATCATCTTTTCTCGGAAAAGGAAAGCCTTCCTAATCTTTCTGAGCTCTCTCAGATTCAATGAAGCAGACTGCCTTTCTCTTTGTGAGGCAAAAGCTTGGTGCTGTCAGAAAATAAAATAAAATAAAGGAAAAATACAGAAATTGTCATTGAGAATCAAAATCTTTGTTTGCAAATACAGCGTAGTGACATTTCACTCTGCTTCATCTCCTATTCTGAAGGCTTTCATATTTTTCCTGGCAACCATATCTAATTTTAGTTCTCTTTGCACATTTTTTATGTCCTCTAATCCTCTGTAGACTCTATCCAGCCAAAAACCTGCTATGCCCTTAGAGTCTTTTATTTGCTAGTTACTAGTAAATCATTCCTTGAGCAATAAACAAGCATTCAAAGCAAACTACGTCTTCCCTGAAACTTCTTAAAAGTAGAATTGTGCTCCAGAAACTCTGGAGCGGTCTTATGGCCCACAGGAAAAAACAAAAAAAAAAATAGAAATCACAAGACTTCTCTCTTCACAGAGAGCAAGAAAGAAACCAAAAGGAAATATAAACAAAAGAAAGAAACCTGCATTTATCCCAAACAGTTTAGAAAAAACTAAAGAACAAAACAATGGTGTTCAGCCTGTTTGATAAGTTGAAGGGTTGTGCCAACATATGTAAATAGGATACTCTTAAGCCTGATGAACAAACCATGGAAGGTATTCCACAGACTTTACCTGAGGATTTCATCCAATGTAGGAACAGTATTTCTTTCTGAACTAAAGAGAATGACTTCATCTGAGAAGCCTTAAATGATATGTCCTTTAAGCTGTTTCTATTACACGAGTTATGAGCTTTCATGTTGGAAATAAACAAGGGTGTATTTGAAAGAAGAATTCTTTTCAGTAAGGACACTGTTTTGTTCATTTGTATACCGGTGAAATGAAATGTTACAACACTGGGTAAAATATGTCAGTAGTTCAAAACAATATGGCAAGCAGCCAGACTGCTTTTCAGCCCTGCTCCATTTAAGACATTTCTTATTTTAAGTTTTATGGATTAAGCGTATCTGCAGAGACGTGTTAACTAATTTGGTTACTAAAAAGCTTAAGAATGTGGAACTAATATGTAATGAGTAAAACATTATCATTTATTCATAGTGCTTTCAACTGCGTCTCGTTCTCCATTGTTCGTCTCTAAAATGTCAATCTAGATTAAAAATATTTGAGATAAAAACATTGAGTTTGATTCTTAAATCTGCTGTTGTGGTACACAAAATACCCAGTGGATCTTTTTCTATCTTTTTTTTTTTGTTTTTCAGGGTAAATAATCCACCACAGCTTTTAAAGAAAATGATAGTGACAGATGATAGCTTCAACTTCATAGTGCTTGCCTTTTCAGTCTTTTGGGATTTTTGCAAATGGGTTTTCAGTAGAAGCACTGGATGTCCCTGCATTGAAGGGTCACTAAGACAAATTTCTTCTCTTTCTCTCAGAAAACTCAAAGGCAAACGTAATCACCTGAGCCTTCTTTCAATTTGTCTTTGTGTGATATCCAGTATAAAATGATCCCCACATGTGAAAACGTAATTAGAAGGGGCATCCAACACAAGCTGCATTAGAGAAGCTTAGCATTGCCTGGGAACTTGAGAGAGGAAAGAAAGATATTATGGCAAAAACTGAGTCACTCTTGGCCACTTGGCATTCAGGTTTTTTTCAGCTGTTGTGGCTGTCTGTGCATCCAATATCAACAATAATTTAGTAAGAGTTTAGGACTGTCCCTAACCTTAGAACACCTTTGGCAGGTGCTTTCAACAGAAGGTGCAGTCATGGCCATCAGCCATGACTTCAAAGAATTTTTCTTGCCAGACAGCATCAGTATTTAACAGAATTTAGGCTAAACCAGCCAACTTCCTCTCAGGCCTCTGTCTATGCCAAATACAGAGTTACTGAAGAGTCAGCTCTATTTGGTTTTGATGTGGAAACACAGAGCTGAACATTGTTGGAGTACTGATGATAATGACACTTATCTCACCTCAAACCTCTGTTTTACAGGTTTGTGCAGCAAGTGACAAGACCAAATTCTATCTGTGTTAATCTGAAGAACAGAGGGAAAATTAATCAATGTATTAAACTCTGGTTTCATAAGAAAAGGTGTGAATAAACTCACCCTACTTTAATTTCATAAAACCATGTCAAATCTGTAACTTTTATTTGAATAGGTAATGATTAAAATATAAGTATTGTTTTTGCACCTAATAGTAATAGTGATGTCATTTCTGGCTATTGAATGAACATATTTGCTAACCAGATTTACTCTTCTTTTTTCCACAGCCAAGTATGAAGCATTTGCTTAGCTAGTGCTACTGGAATGAGTGTGCAAACACATACTAAAGAACTTCCCCATTTATAAATAAATAAATAAATAAATAAAATATGAAATGAAAAAAAAAAAGTGAGGTTGAAGAACAGTAGAAAATTGGAAATATTACTGCCAAAGATCAGTCTTTGAGCATTTAAATGTAAAGCTGAAATAATTCTAAATGGATCACATTTTGGATAAACTTGATAATTAATCATGGATGACTGAAATTAAATTACAGTGCTAGTCTTGGGTGATATTCAAGTCTATTTCCTCAAATCAAGTTACTTCTAACAAACTTTATATCCTACCCTTCAAATACATTTGCCAAGTTCTGTCATCAAATACATGGACTATCATGATGTATGGATCTGATTCACTCAAAAAATAGAAAAATTCCAATTCTGGTCTTAATACAAGGTCTGGGTGCTGCTTGCTGTGTTTTGCTAGCCATGAAAGACATAGATTAAGTTATGCGAGTAGGACAGTCTAGGGAGTCTCAAGTCTCTGGCTGTGCTATTGAGTGAAGGTGATATAAGGACAGTAATGCATTAGCACTCTCATGACCATTTATATATGATGTCAAGTTTGGTAAATTTCTCTTTTGTATGTATCAAAAAGCATTTCCACATTCTATTCATTTAGATGTACTGCCTGGTATAACATGTTATTAAATTACTGAGTTAGTTTTCAGCATATATTTACCTTTAATTGTGCAAGATTACACTTTTAATCAATGAAATTTCTATGTATTTCTGACTTTTCTACTTAATGCAAATTATTTTAAAACAGGGCTTGTCACGTAAAACAACAAAAAAAAAGCTTCCCATTCTGCCCCTAAGAGACCATGCTTATTCAAATACTGTGTTCCATTAAAAAGTCAGCAGCTTACTTTACTGGTATAGCCTGTGTTTCAGAAACATTTTTATCCAGCCAGAACTAATGTGTATTCATACCTGCAATGCTAAGGGTTGAAGTGCTGTCAGCTTTTGTTGGGCCTGCCCTCCTTTATCCATTAAATTACCTCAGGGGAAGCTAGGACTTCTGAGGCAACTTAAATTCCAAGCAAACTTCTGTCAGAAAACTTTTTTGAGGAAGGCGCTCTGACCAAGCACTGGGCATAAGACATACTGGGCTTGTCATGTTTTGTCCAGGATTAGAGCAAGTGTTGTGCATCCTGACAACTGCAGGCAGTGCTGTCAACATTGTTCTACCCAGGATATAATGATAATATTTATGAATTTATTTCACTTCACCTCCAGACACTGGCTACTGGATGAAGTGGCTGCTGGTTTGCTTCTGCAAACTCTGCACCTCTAGTAGCCGGACATAATCCTCCTCTTCCTTCCTTCTTTCATCTTCCATCATGCTGGTGGGATAGGCAGAGAAACAAATTGTTAGAATCTTTAAAGTTTGCTCTTTTAGGAGATTTATTTTACCTGAAAATGCTTACTTTTGAAGATGTCATTTCACCTTGGTTTTACAGTAGGATTGATAAAACAGTAAAATTCCTTTGAAGTGAAAATTGGCAAAATTAAAGCTTCTTCTGTTTAACCCAGTTTTTAGAAAACATTTCAAGAGACAAAATGGCTTAAAAGCAGACATTTTGTCAGGAGCCATGAGCTTCAGAAAAGCTGAACACCAGCTCTCTAGCACATTTCTAATTAAATATGCAATTAAAAAGCTTTCAGTGGCCCCTAAGGCTTCCCAGCCTAGTTAATAGAAAACTTCTCATCTTACTTTAACAAGCAAGATAAAACTTTCTTAAAAAAATATCCACTGTTAAATAAAGCTTTGCCTACTTTGTTTCCTCTCTGTGCTTCAAAAATTTATTTTATGATGAATCAAGTGGCTCAGGATTTTAAAAGCAAAACAGTAAAGATAATGAACATTAAATAAGTTTGTTAGAAAATTTAAGTAATGCAGACTATTTTGTGCATTTTCTGGGGGGTGAAGTAATATTCAGGTTATGTGAAAGAACTCTGTTTATTTGGTAATTATTTAGTTGGTAATTATAAAATTTAAAGATTTGCGTTTCAGTAAAAGAATTCACATAAAGTCTTTTCAGATAAAGTATTTTTATTTCAGTTGGACTATCAAAGTTATTCCACTGAATGGTGCAGATGGTGGAAGTTTGATCATAGTAGCATAAATTATAGGATGTTTTTCTTTTTTTACTTAGTCCTCCAATTTTTGTTTTGTTTTTTTATTATTACTTTAGGGAGACTGTCATATTGGCATTGAAGCATGGATGAAGGATATACATGAAAATGGCATGTGGACAACTATGATGAGTGTGGGTAGTCAGCATGCAAGAGAGGAAACATGGTCCTTTTCTCAATGGGTAGGTCAAAGTTGAAAAGTACACACTGGAAAACAAACCCAGCAGAAATAAACCTATGGAAAGTGTCCAGGGATATACTGAAAGTGCTTTGTACTGTCGAAGATGCAGTTAAAATTAATCCATGTTGTAAGAATGCTTATATAATACTTCTGGTTTTGAATTGTGGTGATTGGAATATTTCTCACATCAGCGTTAATCATAATAATCAAGGCATTTAAGTTTGCTGCCAAGTTACACATTTCTTGTGTTAATTTTCTCTCTTTACTGTTAATACTTTTGCACATGCAAATCACTCTTTTTTTATTAAAAACAGCAGACATCACCTCAACTCACCATATGTTCATGGGACATGCAGTGGTAAAATAACTTATATGTAACTCCTAGTTCCTCAACTCATATGAAAATAAATCTCCTTAAGTCCTGCAATGCATGTTTTGTGTTGTAGTCTGTTTTCTGACACAAAAAAAATCTCTGGAATATTACAGTCTTTCTTTTTGATGTAATAGAATTATGATTAATAAAGAATTAAGAGCCTTATTGACATTGATTTAGTACAGTAACTACCCGAAGGTGTTTTTCCCTGGAAAAGTACAATCACTTTTGAAATGTGAATAGCTTTCCAACTGTGTAGAAAACTTTCTACAGTGTTTCCAAACTGAACAGAGTAGGTTACACAGGGAAATTTTTTTTTCATTAATATCTCCTCATATATGTATTTTTAAAGCTTTTTTTTTAACATTTTATCTCCTCTAGGTTCATCCATGTGACAAGTGATTCGTGTCTTCATGTGGCTACTAATTTCAATATCTGAATGCAATGTAGACATACGTGATAAAAGTAATAATTTATTAATACTAAAGAGCAGCAAAAGAAATATCTGTTAGAGATAAATGCACACTTTTAATCAGTGATGGCTCTGAAAACAGAAATGCATAAACACATTCAAATAAATCCAGCTGATTTCATTTTATGTTGTCCCCACTGACACTCTAATTACTCGATTTTTAAGATCCCACAGTCTTCTGAAAATATAAAAGCATGCAGCACATTGTAGCCCTGATCCTGAGGGCCTTGTCCAAAATAAATTCTTCTCCAAGATAAATTCTTCTCCTTTGTAGCTGCTTTTCTAAAAAAAACCCAAATTTTGTGTATCTTTGTCTTTGTAAACGTAAAAACATCCCTGTAATCTAGTGGCAGGCCAGTTCCTGTGGTGAGTGTTTTGCAGTGGTTAGAGATTTAGATTCCATTTCTCCCATTTTCAATTTACTTGTAATGAAGTTCAGGAGCAAAATATACCATAAAATCCTTGATCAAATGTTCCCTTCTATGTTCTCACATATCAATGTATATATAATATATATTTAAGTTGTGATGAGGACAGGTTTAATCTCAATAAATGAGTATTACACAGTAAGGAACACATGGATTTCATTTGTTTCCTTTGCTGACAGGTCTACTCCAGCTTTTTTTATCCAGGGAAAAGAAATAACTCAGAGTTAAATGATTTTTTCATTTATGCAATCTTGGAACTCACTAACTAAACTAGTAAGTAAACTCTTGGGATTCCAGTTCTGTATTGAATATTCATGTTATTGAGTTCAAAATCCATGTTTTAGCAGTATTTTCTAATATTCCCAGAAACATTCTTGTAGTCTAATTATTGACTAAAACAGTAGTGTCAAGAGATGAACTCAGCTAAAGCAATTTTCTTACAGAGCTGAACTCTTAAAAATGGAAGGGAAAAGGGTATGAAGAAGCACCATCTTATTGTGCATCTTCATCAAGACTAACTGCCATGGAATTTTTGTTTTGGATTTGGAAAGACACATAGGGGTATAGTTAATTTTAAATAGATAATAGAATTACAGTCAGAACCTGCACTTCAGTGACTCAGCCAGGGCTAATGTATTGCTATTGGAGGAAAATTAATACTTCTAGAGTAAGTTTAGTTTGATGTATGTTATTCTAGAGAAAGATGAAAAGATGTAGAATACTTCAAGGAAATAAATAAATAAATATTTGAAGGAAGGGAATAAAGACACATAAATGAATAAGAAATAAATGTGATCTTCTTGAGACAATGTAAGCTACAGATGAGGTTTCTGAAACAACATCAATACGACTGTGTTAACCAAATGGAAACAATAAAAGTAGAATAAGGAATAAAAGTTGAAATGGAGTCAATATATCTGAAAATGTGACTACAGCATTTATATAGTTTATGCCTTTGAGGACAGTTGTAATTTTCTTTTATGTGGATGGTGATGTAAAGAAATTCCAAAGAGTTGTTGTAGGTATAAGGAGATTGATAATATCAGAAAAGTTGTAGTAGAAGAAATAGTAGAGATAGAAAATATTGCTGAAATATTCTGCAATTTACCAGACCTGCATGAAGAAAAGTTACTAACCTTATTTCTATTGAGGCGTGTGGCTCAATATCCAAAACATGAGTCACCAACTGTGTTTAGAACTAGCTAGTATGTATGCCAGAAAAATACATCAACTGCTATAGAATCAATATTATTGAGAGGTTCCAGACTAAATTAATTTGATACCATAAAAATAAACTTGATGCAATATGATAAAATTATGTCCAGCAGAATATTTTCTGAGCTATTTGAACAGAGCTATTTTTCTATTTTTCCAAATAGAAAAAATATACAACCTCCCCTCCCCCAATTCCTCCATACTAATTATTTATTTCTCAGGGGTCACAAACGAATACTTTTTAAAGTAGAGAAATACACAGGAATGCTTCCTCATATCTTCAGAAGACTATTGGTTTTCCATTACTTTAGTCTTTGTCTTCAAAGTTTTTAGATTTATAATGAGAAATGGTGAACTAACTCAAAGTATGCAAAATTCTGAGCCCTGTATGAATCCAAAAATACATAAAAGAAGGATTTTTAGTATAGAATAATTTGCACTATGTGAAGATATGTTCCTGTTAAACTTAACTTATTAAAAAAAAAAAAAAACCAACCTCAAAAAAACCACATCATTTTTTTTCCTAACTGAGGAACAAAGTAGCATTACATCTATTCATAGAAAAGGTCAAATAGCTTAAGCCATTTACTCATCATAATAGCTATGGTAGGATTATCAGTAAAAGCTTTAAATACCTTTTCTTCCATATCTCAATTTTCAAGGGGATTCACAGAGATTTAGTAGCATGTCTGCTATTAGAATATATCACATACCTAAATGAACACACTCCACACTGAAAATTGAGATGTTCAGAACCAATTCCGTGATCATACATTCAGGTAAGTAACTTATATTTACATTTTCATTGCATTCACTGGAACCACTGAATTTTGCATTTTCAGGAACAAGCTATTAAATGTAACACAGGAGAACAAACACATTGCAATCCTAATTCTAAACAGGAGTACATTTAAATATAATCATATGAATAATTTCCTACAGTATTGTGGATTTATAGTTTCTGAATTGAGCATAGCAATTTTCAGTTATCAGAAAACTAGTTAGTTTAAGTTTTGAATGTTGATACCTGACTATTTCTTCCTTCTTGAAGGTTGTCTTACCTAATCAACTGGCAATTAGTCACTGTTAAACATTTCTACAAAATTAAGATCAAGGATTTTCACCTATGCAAGGTTATTTAATTAATTACAGAATTACAGAGGTTTGAAGAGGACCTTAAAGATCACCTAGTTCCAACCTCCCTGCCACTGAAAGGAACACCTTCCACTAGACCAGGTTGCTCAAAGCCCCATTCATCCTGGCCTTGAACACTGACAGGGATGGGACATCCACAACTTCTCTTGTCAACCTGATCCAGTGCCTCATCACCCCCATCCTATCACTGTGCAATCTTGTGAAAAGTTCCCATCCAGCTCTCTCCAGGACCTCTTTAGGCACTGGAAGGATACCAGGTGGTATCTCATGAGAGGGGAGTAGATGGGGAGAACCACTGCCCTTGGCCTGCGAGTCACACTTCCTTTGATGCCACCCAGGAGATGATTGTCTTTCTGGGCTGCAAATGCACACTGAAGGCTCATGTCAAGTTTTTCATTCGCCAAGATTTCCAAATCCTTCTCCTCAATCTATTCTCCTCCCAGCTTGTACTCATTCTTATCACCCTGCCACCTGACTCCCTGCCCTTTGACAAATGCCAGCAGCATAGGCAGGATGCTGCCCCTATTATCCATGAAGGTCATGCCTGGGTCAAACCACAGTGCCATTAATGGAGCCAAGGGCTGGTGTGGCTCTTATTCACCTTCACGGGTCAGATGTCATGTGCTGCCTGAGGACCCAGACTCAGTATCCCAGGCAGTCCAGCAGAGCCATGGCATCACTTGCGACCCTCTGTTTGCTCTTGGGGACTGAGTCAGTCACTGTGTGAGCACATTGTGCCTTGTCTCTCTTACAGATTCATAGTCATAGAATATGGAGAGCTGGAAGGGAGCCATCGGGTTTATTTCCAGCTCCTGGCTTTGCAGAGGACAGCCCAAGAATCACACCATGATTCAATAAATCTTTCAAAAAAGGTGTCAATAAAGTTATACTTTACAATGTTACACACCATTACTATTTAGATCACAGTCAGTCTTGCATCAATCAATTTTTAAAGTATAGACAATTAAAGAAAAATTTCATTATTGAAAAAATATTGAATATGGTATTGATTGAAATGCATGAAAGTCAACAGCTATTAAAATATTAAATCACAGAGTTCCTAAAAAAAAGTACACTAGATCATCTATATTTGACAAATATATTTTTTAATGTTTTATAAAGCTTTAAGTATATAAAGATATACAATGTCCAGTTCTTTTTATAATCTCTAATTCTGTAGTCTCCTTACCATAAATTTAAAAAACAATGCCTGTCACATACTATCTTGCATAAAGGCATGCATGTTAATATTCTGATTTTGTAGCAATATGCCTTTTAATTTTTATATAAGAATTACTGGTAAAATGGCTGCTTTTTTTTTTTTTCCATAGCCATGATTCAATTACTGCAGAAAAACTGAAAAACATGGAGTAAGTCTTGATGGACTTTACACTAAGTATATATGATCAGGAACTGTAAAAAACAATATGTCTTTAGCAAAGGAAAATCACAAAATGCAGATTCTGTGGAACATATTTCTGTTGCAAACTGTGATGTGAAGATGCAAGGAAGTAGAGTGTAATGGATGGCACTAGTATTGGATGTGATAGGTAATTCTGGAAAAACATGATTTGGGCAAATTCCAAGTCTGCTCATTCATTCAATCGCCCTCAGATGTCAATGTCATTAGACCATCCCTTGAAATGATAGCATGCACATCAGAAAAACAGTAGCTTCTCTGTAGTAAGTTCTTTCTTTAAAGGAATTTGGCCTTATATCATTATTAAAAAAAAAAAAAAAAAAAAAAAAAAAAAAAAAAANAAAAAAAAAACTAAAATTAAACCACCACAAACCAAGCTAAACCCTTGCAAAACAAACACCCACTTACTCAAGTTTCCTGTGAAATGAGAGCTGGATTAGTATGTTGGTGGCCAGGAAGGTGTCGTCATCTTCATACATATGTGCATCAGTTTCCTCAAAAAACCTATAAATAAAAGTATCATAGTATTTCTCAATGCATGAAGTCTTTAGTTACATTTTTTTTTTACTTTCTGTAATTAATAAATGATTTTTTGTAAAGACTAATGGGAAATGTTTTAGTTTTTCCCACGGTACAAATGCTGACCACATTCTGTATTAGAAAATGTGATAAACAGATTTTATGCACAAAAACCTCTCTGAAATATAGGCAGAATTTTCTCTGAGGTAAACATCAGTGTATTAAACTCATTTATCAAACAGCACTATGCCTGAAACAGGATGCAAGCAGATTTTAAACACAGTGCACACCAATAAAGTGAAATAAGCAGCAAAAACCCACTTATTTCCTCTTTCTATTTTATTTGGTTTTTTTAATCTCCTAGTTTTAAAAGTTGCACTGTACAAATCATGCAAATAATAAGATAATCTGGGGTTTAGGTTTGTGGGTTTTTTTCTTTTTTTTTCCTCATACAAAAAGAGGTCTTTTTATATCTCTCTTTTTCTCTCAAACAAAATTTAAGTTTAAAATCGGAAACAATCGCTCTGAAACCGTAACTATCATTTTTGATTTTTGTGCTCTCATGCTCACATACCGAAACCTAGTATTTAGTTTGTGATGACTCTTCAAAATCCAACTTTAAGCCCATTTCTGCTTTTGTGAAGTCTGAGTTTTATCAAAATCTTTCTATCACAAATTTCATCTTCTCTTGCTGCTTCCAGAAACCCTAATGTTGTGTTTCAAATGTAATAGAAAACATCACTACAGATTTATTAGAGAAGATGAGCTGTGGATGTGCAGATGCAGAAGGTAATACAGCCTCTCCTAAATATAAAACCCATCAATATCACTAAGATTTCCATGCATGAATGAAATATTCAGCCTTTTGGTGATCAGAATGAGAAGAAATGATTAAAAATAAATTAAGTAGTTGGAATATTTGTTTCAGCACAAAAATATTTGAAAACCATCACTGAAGTAGGATACATTTGTATTAGATTATTTCCCTGAGTCATCTTAATAGTATGGTTCTGTATAAATTGCCCTAACAATGTCTGTCATACCATTTTTGGACAAATATATTATTACGTGAAGCAGGACAATCCAATTTTTTTTTCTAATTGTATATTATTAATCTGCATTTAAACTATTGTTTCAATTTTTTTTTGTTCAGAAATTGTAAATCAAAATTATTATAAAATAATTTAATCCAGAAGCAACTTGTATTTTTTCTTTCTTAAAAAAAGTTTAATGAGTATGTTTAGGGAATGTCCTCTGCATGCAAATATGCTGAAAAGAAAGGATGCTTCACTGACACTTCCATATATTTATTATACAATATGATGCTCATCAGCAAAAAAATCTGCAATTAGTATATTCTCAACAGAAACAAGGGAGTGTTAAATTTATGGTGACCTAAGGGATGTTAATTAATTTGAAAACTTATGCCAATCCCTCTGGGCCAAACACAGAAATAAATACATCATTGTATTTCTTGGGCAATAACATTTATTATCTAATTTTCACAGCTCCACTTAAAAGCCAGATTGCTATTTTTAATGAGTCCAAAGTGGTAATGCAGAGGAAGACAAAGATTAATAAACACATACAGCATCATACTACATATTGACTACATCCAGTCTGAGTAGAGAAAAGGATCTATTTGTTCTGATTAACAACTCCAAGATTGGGCCTAACAGCAGCAATAGAAAAATATTTACATTTTTGGGTATATTTTAAAAAGTTTCCGGTTTGTAAACAATAGTTCCTATTTATATAAGAGACCTAGCTCTGCTTTATGTTTACATTTAGACAACTATAACAACTGATAATAGTTTTTGCTGTTATCTCAACCATGCAAAAATAGAAAAGCATTACAATACCATCTGTTTGTAACTGTGGTGATAAATTCCTAAATAATACAATATTAATGAACTTTGTAAATCAGCTTAGTTTTGTGAAATACAATTTTTTTTTAATGAACCTGTTTACATTGCCCAACTGCAGAAATTTTAATGGATTGAGGAAAGGTAAGCAGAGATTTTGAAACTTTAAGATTAATGATTTTTTACTTATAGGTAAATTCTGCTTATCTCTTAATTAGCACCTGGCTCAGAAAAGTCAAGCATGCTCCTTGCTACATCCTCATAGAGTAAGTATCACTTTACTGCTGCAAATTCTGAAGTAGCTATGGCAATATTGATATCACTAAATCCTTTCCATCATAGTATTGAAGAGATTCAACTGTGTCCTGTGAAATGAAGAGTGAAATAACTATGCCTGGAATCTCTTTTCATGTCCTATTTTAATGATGTGAAAGGAACCAAAGAGAGTTTCTGTCCTGCCACTGTCTTGACCTCGCCCCTGACTTCCAAGAGCAACATGAATTTCTCTTCCAGCCTGGATCTATATTTTAAACTTAATACATCAATGTCCCACCTTACTCTTTAGGTGGTAAAATGCATTTAACTTCATCTCTGCTTTGAAGGCTAAACTAAAGCTCTAAATAGCACACTATCAAAAAGCTAAATAAAAACATGAGTTCTTTGAACCTACTTACATCTCCAGTGTCACCAGGGCGAGGCAAAATAAATGTACTCGAGCAGGTGACAGCTGTCTACTGCAAGTACCCTATACCCTGCTGTTTCAGACTTCAGAGGAAAATGCTTGCAATCATCCACTTTTGCTGTGGAAGTTCCCAGCCTAAATCCTTGGCTCGTGTTTTGCAAGTTGTCAAGCAGTAAGAAAACACAAGTCCTCCGTAGTGCTTTAAATAATTTACTGGTATTGAGTAGCTGAAAATTAGTTTAGCCCACAGATGTGGTGTGAGTTAGCACTATAACTGATTGCTAAAAAAGTTGATGATACTGAATAATAGAATAGCCAATAGTTATCCAGAAAGCATATATTGTAGCAAGCTGTCATGCAGTTGTACCCATAAAGCAAAAGCGTATTCTGTATCTGGTTCACAGGTACAGATCAAAATGCAATCAGCATGAGCACCTTGAAACAAAATTGGCCTCCTGTCACTTCAGATGAATGAGCTGCAGGGTAGACAAAGCTGCTTCTCCTAGTGCTGACTATGTCAGCATGCTGACCTTGAGGTGGGCTTTTCCTGTTTATCCTCCCCTGCTTTGGTACCCTCCATGATGGCAGAACAGCTTCAGCTGGGCTGTGTGTGGCACAGTGCTGTGGGCTGCTGTCCCTTTGGGGAGCTGGACCCCCTGCCTTGAGGCTCTTTGCAAGCTTGCAGCTTCCTTGCCAGGAAGGGCCTGATGTGGCAGGTACATTCTAACAGGAGGCGTGTGCTCTAAGCCCCCAGCAGACGAGTCTGGGGGTGCCTTCAGATCTCCCAGCTGGGATACATCATGCTGAGCTAAAGCCTGTAACCTCAGAGACTGTCTGAGCCTTTCCTCACCTGACAGCAGCATCTCTTGTGCTGTGCCTATTGCACCATGCCATTTACAGTTGGATGTTTCTGTGCACTTCAGTGCCACCTCTAATTGCATGGTGTTGTATCACCTTTCTTTTTTGACTGCTGCCTTCTTGCACTTCATGTGTTAGTGAAGCCCTTTACTATTCCTAGAAAAAGGTAGGCAAGACATCAAAGATAAAAGGAGGAGAGAGGGAGAGAGGATGACTCAGACTTATGAAAGTTTTTGAAAAATTCTGCAAAAAGGATTCTATGGTAAAACCTATTATAAATATGTGCTGTGATACTGAGAAAATCACTGATGTTTCTCCCTTTGCTTTAATGTAGTACAGGAGCATTTTTCAATATGAAGTACATGAAATTTATTTTCAGAAATGTCTCATCTGGAAAACTGTAATCTGAAATCAGTGGAACCAGGAGGGCTCTGAATATGTTCATTCAAGCCTGCTTACAGAGAAGGGTTTTTAATGAGAATGTTCAGTTTCCAAGAAGAATGTATAGTTGTTAATTTATTCAATAAAAGAAAGTTACTGTTCTTCAATTTATATTTTCTGTAAGGTTAATAATCTCTGAGAAAACTAATTTTTAGCCCTAGCTGACATAACAGGGAAAATCCTTAATAATAAATTCCAGTGGTTGCTGGGATCAGAAAAGGTCTGTTCATTGTTGACAAAACACCATAGCTTGATGCACATACTTAAGCACCTCAAAAAATTATTACCACTAAAGGCTGGTACCTCTAGGGTTGAAGGGCAACTGGGCAAAAGGTTTGGCAATATTAATTTTGGAATTAGAGTATCTCCTTTTAGTGTACAAAAGCCAGCAAGGGACAGAAACACTTGCTATGTCCAAAAGCAAGAGTTACTGAAGTAATTTATCCTTCCAAGATGGCTCAGGTGGACTGACATTTTCAGTATTTTGTGGAATGCAGCTACTATCTTTCCATGGGACTTTGCTCCTTTATTTCAAAGTACCAGCCTGGATTTGGGGCTTCCAGAGGTGTCTTTGTGCTCTCCCTGGGGTGCAGTATAGACTGTGCCAGTGGACACACACTCTTGAGCTATAGTCCTCAAAGACACACCAGCATCTCTGCACAGCATCTAGTTTTCCCTACATCAATAGGAACTTGGATATTAAACACCTTTGTCCAGCCCTTAAATCCTTTTAAATATCTAGCCCTCAGATACAAAGGTGAGCACTATAAAAATCAAAGTGTAAACTTGTTGGAGGTCGAGACAACCCCGATATGAGTCAGAGAGTCTCTTTTTTCACAGCTCAGCAGCCGAAGAAGGAGTCAGGACTCTTCGTCTGCAGTTTCCAAGGTTGTTTATTTTCTCTATCTAGTACATTCCTTTCCTGACCCGCTGTGATCTGCCTGGCAGGCCAGACAGAGGCACCCTGACCACCTTCAGGGCAGTGTTGTCTTTTTGTACTATAAACTACATGTACTTTATTTACAGTTATTTTCCAATACCTATCACCTATGTTACACAGCCCGTCTCTACTCTAAACCAATCCAAAAGTCCCAACATCATCCAGAAGATGGAGGCTAAGAAGAAAGAGAAAGAAGGACAGGACACACCCAAATTCCTCCATCTTGGCCCCCAAACCTCTATTCTAAAAACCCCAAAATTCTACTTTTCTACTTTGTGACGAACTAACTATCACTCTACTTAAACTTTTATGGCTTGTGAATCCTCATATAAGGCTGGTAATTTTCTCCATGGGTTGAAATCAAAGGCACAGGGATCTTGGGCTCCTTGCCAAGGCCTCTGAGCCCCCTGCCCGGGGCTCGAGCCATCCAGGACAGCCAGAGGGATGTCCTGGGTTGAAAAACAATCTTCCTTCCAGTACAGGACATACTGCAGGAGGAGGGTGAGGGGATACTGGGTTGCAATTTCTACCTTCTCTAAACAGTGGCTTCCTCCCGTATACAGAACAAAGCAAACATCCTGTGAGAAAAACAATAGTATGTGATAAATGGCACAGAAAGTGTTATACTTTGTCACAATAATTTAAAATTTTGCCTGAGAATAGAACTAAGCTTAATGAAACAATTTTATGAATTGCGCTCTTCTTGATGGTTTGATTTGGTTTACTTTTGCAAAAGAGATACATACATACATAAATATTTGCAACAAATAATCATTTTCTCAATTAAGAGCATCACGTATTGCATAATTTCATGTATTGAAACATAAACTTCTATGTGGTACTTTACATAATTGGATGTGTGTATCCTTAAGTTCTGCTCTTCTTCCTTCTACTTATTTGTCTCAAAAATTAAAAAAAAATCAAATAGCTGTTCTGAGCTGCAGGAGAGTATCTAGTGCATTCACTCAGCTTCAGAGCCTTTTGGTATTATGGAAGAATAAGTAGTGTAACTGCATAAAAAATAGAAAAAAGAGAGTAAAAAAGTGTTAATTTCTGCAGAGTTTGAGCCAGCAGGAGTCTCTCTTGTTCTGTTCTTCATGAAAGCACATGCAATGTTTCAAAAGGAAGGGATTTCCAGCTGATAAAGAACAGTAAATTGTAATGCATTTTTTACTGCAGAAGTAATTACAATCATTGTAATACTGCTTACACGTATATGTTTTCCTATTCAGCACAAAAACTCAGAGCTGCAACATAATGAATGTGTTTTTGTTTTTCCTTTTTAATCTCAGCATATTAGGGAAGTCATCTTGATGCAGGCTGCATTAGTCATAATCATACCTGCTGTTACAAGGAGAGTGTATGGAATAACTGAAGCAGTGACAAATCTTTAGGCTCTTTGTTTGATCAAAGATGTATAATGTATGTAAGAGAAGGCATTAGGATTATATTCTGTTAATAATAAACTGATATTAGTAAACTTCCAAAGTGTTGTACTGTGTAATGACTTCAGCTGTTTACAGTTAATCTGAAAACAAAGAATATAATAAAAGACACATGTTAAGAAAATGGATTTTCTTCTTTTAAAAAGAAAACCTAGGGAAAAAGAAAATATGTTTAGTAACTGAAGTGCATTATGTGTAATTTTTTACAAAAAATCATGCATAAGTTAAAAACAAATTGAAAAATTGATGCTAAGATTTTTTTAAAAGGTGTTTTTAGGTTCTCATGAGATTGTATACTTTTTCAGAAGGATTCTTTTTTTTGCTTCCTGAGAAGTCCTGTGAGAAATCCAGCTTTTGGGAGGAAAAGGTGTATAATGTAAATTAAAAACTTAATCAGTATTCAGAAATAATATCAAGCATGTTTAAGGCAAAACATGTAACATAATGACAATGAGATAGTTTTCCTGAATCTGTATAACCAGTAATGATTCTCCAAACAGAATATAATTCTTCAGTTGAGTAGTGACAGAAGAGAGGGCCCACACATTTAAAAAAAATAAGTTTTTGAAGGAAGTGAGGGACAGGAGATTGACAGGAACAAGGAACTAGAAGTATGATAGTAGGAGACAGCATTATAGCTACAGCCATGGCAGTGCTGCATAAGAGGATGTTGAGGGTGGAAATGGGGCCATCACTGAGTAGAGAGAAGTGGCATATGCCCACCATGGTTTAAAGAACAACTCTCCAGAAGCCTCTATTCTGTATGAATCATGCATCTGATACACACAAAACTTTATTTAAAATATTAAATTAGTGTTTGAAATACACAAAAGCCAGACTGCAAGGAAGCCAGAGAGGGACTTTTTAAAAGGCATTTGGTGGCAGTAGAACAGTTGATGGCTTTAAACTGAAAGAAGGCAATATCTAGATTAAATATGAAAAAAAAAATCCTTTACTGTGAGGCTGATGAGGCACAGAAAGTGTTCAGGGCCAGATTGGATGGATCTTTCAGCAACCTTTTTAAATGGCAGAGGAGTTGCAACTAGATGATCTTCAAGGCAGTGCCTTCCAACTAAAGCCATTCTGTGGTTCTATGACTTTCCTTCTGCAATAACTGAATACCTGAGGTGACTCATCTGGGTAATCCAAATGTCAGGGGCACTCTTTCCTTGTTGGTCCTACCCATGTCCACCATGTCTGAATCATTGTCAGCACCCAGCCTTTTCCTCACAGATGTCTTTCCCTCAACATGACACAGTTGCCCAAGAAGTCACAGCCACAAAAATCCTCTCAGCTGTGTCAGACAAAAATTCAAAGCACTGTCAAGTGCACAAACAGAAAAATCCAGAGTACGTGGGCAGACCTAACATACTTCACTGAAGTCCTGTTATGCCAGCCTTAATTCCTTGAATAGTTAACACCACAAAAGAGAAGAATTATAATACCCAGAAAATGTCATGCATTAGGAAAAGAGCAGCTGTTCATTTTAATGTTGTAATGAGAAGGAAAGTCAAGAACAGTCAAGTTCACAAATTCCCATTTTCTGAATGTTCACCTCTGCTTTGAATATCATCTAAATATTTTTCAGGGTTAATTTTGTGTGTGTGTGTGTGTGTGTGTGTGGACAGGAACATTGTACATTACCACATTACAAAACCTACTATTCACCTAAATTCTTAAATGAGCCAGAGAAATACCTCATGGAAAAAATCTCTGCTTAGTTTTATTCAGCCATTCACATTTTGTGTGAGCTGCAAGGACATCAGATAAGACCAGAAGTAACTTCCCAGATGCATTTCTTTGAAATGTTTGATATATCATTCCAAAGGACACTCTGTTTTTCATTAACCTTTCTGTCTATGAGTATGTCTTATTCAGTAGAGACTAAAGCTCCTCGTGTTTAAATTACTTCTTTTGTAAGGGAAGATTAATTTCAGGGAGTGGTAAGAAGGTATTTTATCTCATATAAAGCACAGGATTAGTTTTGGTTTGGTTTTGTTTGGTTTTTAAAAAGCTACGAAAATGCTGTGTTGCAAAATTACTAGACACTCATCCAGGTATTTGAGGTTTATTCAAACCAGGTCCAGCCCTAGGTTTTTAAGTGCCCACCCAGTATTAACTTGAAGTTTCCAGAACAGCAGTACATTTTGTATATGATATGACTTACAGGCTGATTTAGAGTACATAATTGTAGACTTGTACTGAAGAGAGCTATCATGGTCTCTGACAGTCTAGCTTAATAAACTCACTAAGCACATACATGCTTTAAAGAACTACATCAGCTTAAAAATGGGCAAAAAGGCAGTATAAACTCAATTTGATCCCAATGGTAGCAAGCCTTGTAGATCTAGCATGAGGGACAATTTTTTCTGCCTTCATGCAGTTTGCAAGGGTGCACAAGAACTGAAATGCCTGTCTTATTTGCTTTTGCCCTTTGGGTAATCACTATCATTTTAGTAAGCTTCTGACTGTACTCCAGGATATTGGTAATGAAAGCCAATATCAGATGCATACAGTATAAGACAATCTTATTGCAGGGCTGCCACCACACATCATTACTATCAATTTGACCTTGTCAGCACACTGTGCAATATGTTCTTTGCTTTAGGTTTTATTACTGATATTCTTACAGTCTGCAGGAGTTACATGATCTAATTGATCTCTACAGCACACTCACCCACACAAGGAGAATAAGTGTTCTGTCTTCAGGCATATTATTGTAGTGATTTCTTGCATTTATCCACAGCTCATAAGTGAGCAGACCTGTTATGTGCATTATTATGCACTGCAATGTATTTTGCCTTTTAGATAAGATCTTGTACTGCCTGTCATTCACTCTCCTTTAACATGAGTAAAGAGCTTATTAGGAATGCATACTTCATCCTCTGAGATTAGCTGCTGTCAACACATTTATGCCACCATTTATTCTAAAAATGTTGCGGGGAAAATGCCATTCAACAAACATATAGTTTTTTGCATGCTTATCTTCAGCATATTAAAATTGTTTTCAGGTCACTAAGTCAAATTGAAGAGCTCCTGAGACCAGAAATACATAACATTTTTCAGTTTCACTAGCAGTGTAATGAAGAACTAAATGCATTCTAGAAGGAAGAATTATAGAATTGCAATAAATAGATTATCAAAATTATTTCAGGTTATGAAATTGCAAGGAATAACTAAACTAGCTGCTACAGCACTTGGAAACCTTTTCAAGGGTCAGAAAAGGAAGACATTTTGCTGAAAAGAAAAACCAGCATTTGTTAATCACCTGTTTGAATGGTGAGAATGGAGAAAGCTGATGAAGAGGAGAGACAGCAAAAGGACAGAGAGACATTTAAAAATTAAAGCAATAAATAATGAAGAGGCATGGGAAGAATAAGGACGAGAAATAGAGACAGTTATGATTGCTTTGGAATAAGGAGTCAATTCCAACTCATTTATTTTAATCTTGTAAAAGCTGGGAATTTTATCTGATATGATCGTCTTGGTTCCCTTGACAGTGTGCAGAGAAGGTTATTCCAAAGGCTGACTCCTGTCTTCCCTCAGAGATGTATATTGCTAAGCAGTCTGAATTATAGATGCTTTGTTCTTTCTCTCTTTCAGCAATGATTCTGATGAAAATTTAAACTGACTGTCAACATTTTACATGGCTCCAGTTAGGGGGGGATGCATTTCCCTAACAGTTTCAAGATGGTTTTACACCTAGAACAGTACAACCTGGCAGGCAGAAGCAGCTGGGCTAGTGAAACAAAATATGATAAAGGGAGGGCTAAACAAGGTTAAACCTAGAATGAGGTTGGCAAAAATGAATGGAAGAATGATTCCTCAGTGTCATTATCAGAAGAGCTGATAAAAAACCCCCTCCAACAAAACAGTCTTCAATGGATTTGTTACAGAATTACGGGTAAATGTTAACTTTGATAGTCTTTAAACAGCCTTATACTGCACAGAGGAAGACATAAGAGTGCATTTATTTAATTTAATTTCTTCCAGAGAAAGTAGTTTCCTCATGAAACAGCTTCATTCCTTTGAGATCATGTGCTTTACATTCAAATCTTCAGTGAAACAATTTGGTAGATCTCCTCTCACTTTTAGAGGCAGCAAGTTAATGTTGGCAGAACCTGGAAAGGACAGTAGAAATGCTAGAGCCATATCATAGTTCAGCACAGGAAGAAGCTTAGATATAAGTATTTCTAAAGTCTATTTTTATCTAGAGTATATTTTTTCTAAATATACATGGGTTTAGATTAAATCAGCATTATTTGCACAGGCATTAAAATTACTAGCAACTCAATATTTTCTAGCCTTAAGCTGAAATACTTCGCAAACATAACATTACATAGCAGAAGATCATGGCAGTAATACACATCTTGAGGACAGAGAAGAGAAAAAAAACCATAAAGGATAAAACCCATAAAAAAGGAAACAAATGAAAGACTATAACTAAGTACAGTAAAGCATTTTATACACACTTTCAGAAAGCTTCCATTTTAACTGTTTTTTTCAAGTGCATCTATATCTTTAATGGTCACATTATCTCGGTCACTATAATATACATTAATCTTGATGTTCATTTTTTAGAAAACCATGGAAACAAAACTTTTACCCTATTTTTATTGAATAAAATTTTACATTTAAGGATTTTTTCAGTACTACAGCATGATTTACTAATTTATAGATTATCATTGTAGTAATGCTACTGTAGCACTATTTATATAAAAAGCTAATTCAGATCCAAAAGGCAATTTAGGATGGACAAAATTAATTCTGTTGTAGATATAGTCTGTATGTTCTGTGCTATATTTAAGTAATTGATGCCTTTCTAATGTAATTTCATTAGTAGTATTGAGAAACTGCATAATGAAACACACATCTGTGTCTTTAGCAAATAAAACCTGTCTCTAGTTGAGAAGAAATGTATTCTATGATGAAAATTCACTTAATCTTTCAGAGTAGAATTACAATGTTTGACTAAATGACTGATATGTGTACGAATCATCACAGGTAAAAGCAGACAAAGTTAAGCAAGAGTCTTAAGACAGACCCAATTAAAGAAGATAAAAGAAACTAAAAAAAAAAAGATGTTAACTTGCTTTAAACTAACAGAAATTAAATTAGCTATTGGTATGTCACAAACAATAACATTACGCTTGCTAAAAAAACCCAACTGAAACCAAACAAAAACTAATAAGTACAAAAAGGAAGCTGATGGAAAGTTGAAAAAACAGATTATTTGTGAATATTTGTTTCAATTGCACATTTTTTTCCCCTCAAACACTTTCCCATCTCTTTGCTGCTAAGGATATTGTTCCTATAATGTATGTTTGGAAGAATGGTTGGACTTTTTTAATATGTGTTAACATGGCTTGTTATTATATTTCTAAGTGCAATAGCTTGCATTTCTGGATGAAAGTTATTAAAGTAAAAGCACAGATATCTTTTAAATGTCTGTGTCCACCTTAGTGTGCTTGCTAAGAGCAGTAATGAGGTTTCAAAGTGAATTCTGTGGCTATCCCTGAGCATTGATTCAGTTTGAAAGGGATGTGCATTAACAAGTATTTGATTATTTTTGAAGTTAACCAGACCAGGAGCTCTGGTCTCAGATGGGTCTCAGATGCACTTAACAGTGCTGGGGCAAATTTAAGTGTTTGAACCAATGATTTCTCCTTTTGGACATCTTCATATCAGGAGGATGGTAGGGACATTTATTTAGCGAAACTGAGTAAAACTAACATGGAGGATGTAAAAGCCATATTGTATTTAAAATATTTCATATATTGTCAATGTAGGCACTTTACCAATGGTATTTTGATATAGAGGACCTGTCCTATGGTACAAAACTGCTTTCTGTTGTGGACACAGCATTTTTCATGCACTTTTGGTTATTTACTTTCCACCTAAATGAGACAAAGCAGATAGAAGAGGAAACAATTAAATGCAGTAGGTCATCAGATACCAAAAACATACAACACTGACTGCAAGCATTTAGCATGCATAGTTTGTGAAGAATTCCAAAGATTAATTAACCTATACTATGTATTTCAACCCACACTAGAATAGTTTAAAAAATAATTCTCCGACATGTATGAAAAAATCAGAATAATTTTGCAGTTCTTTATTAAATGAAAAAAAAAAAAAATTAATTTAATAAGTTGCAATTGATAATATGGGCAAAAGTCAGTTATATAAAAAGTTCTACTCATGACTTGCAGGATGGAATTCCATGTTCTTCTTCCATTAAATAAGAAAGGAAAGAGTTTAGCTGATGTCACCACTTTGCACCTAGTTACTGTGGATAGACAACCTACCAAACGTGGCTTTCTGAATAGGACTTACAGATTTTGTGTGCTGAAAGAACTAAAAGAAAAATTGTCAGTAGAATTCTTTTCCATCACAGTTAATGTGCACTTCCAGTTCTTCTGAGTTCCATTTAAATCTCTTTCTCTTCACAAACAGCCACATCTCTTTTATTCAGTACTTACCTTCTCTTAGCCAAGACTTTTCAGTGCAGACATTAATCTCCTTGGCTTTCAATGCTGAAGTGTCCCTAATGTTATAATCAGCTTTTTATTTAGGAGGAACAGGAGAGAGTTCCCGATAGCATAGACAAAGATTATTTATTTTAGCAAGCCAGCAGGATTTGAGGTTTTGTGGCAAGAAAAAAAGGCGCAAAAGACCTCAGCACATCTGGATTGTACACATTTGATCAGTATGTTTGTTCCTCAAATTTTACACTATGGTCTAGACAAAATCCTAAAAATAATCTTTGCAAAGAGGAAGTGAGTATAAATAGTGCTTGCTAAACATGGAAGGCCAGAACTTGAAGGTTTCTAACAACCCTGTTTAGAGAGATACTGTCTGGAACTCCTTTGCCAGAAAAGCTTTATGCAGCTTGGATAGTGAGAATGCAGAGGGTGTTCTTCTATTGTGAGAAGCCTGTATGTTCCACAGCAGGCACAGACACAGTATTTCAGAACTACTAGGAACCACTCTGACATCTAGGAATTATAAATAAATTGATCATAATAAAATTCATTCTAACTTGAATAAAAGCACAATGAAACAATGTAAGCAAGAACAGTATGTAAGCATTTTGTAACATTGTCAGGGCATAACACTGTGAGCCAGACAATTCAGCAATTTACATAAGTATGAGAATAATGTGATCACCAAAGTGGAAAAGAGAAGTTGCATGTAAGAGGCATCCAAGTAAGACAAAGTTGCAGTATAATCACAAGGGTCTGCAAATCCACAGGACTTCCAACCAAGCATACCATGATAACTGGAAAGATATCCTTCACCCTCAAAGCAGCATCAGCAGGAGATAATTTCCTTCCTGAGGATGGGAGAGGGAACTGTAGCAGCAAATATCATGAAAACAGCAGGCATAAGTGAGGAAAACTGCAGAAGAAATAAGAAAAAAACAATGCACATCTGACTTACCCTGTCAACAGCTCTTGAGGCTGATCACCTTGATCTCCCCAAGGACCACCACAAACTGCAGCCAGCAGTGGCATCAGTGATGTGGAGTTGCACACACAGAGGTAATTCAAAATTTAGGTGTTGAAAACATGTTGTAAACTTTGTGTTGAGGCTTTGTTGAAGACAATGTAATAAACTTTAAAATAATATTGATAATGTGCAATAACTAAGCACTGTCATGAGGTGTGCTGTTAATGAATGAATTTAGTAGACATAGCTTTTGAAGTCTAAAGGCAATCTGGCTTGTCTGTTTTCTAAGCACTCTTGTCTTAGTAATCAGGTTTCTTTGTTCTTCACTGTGTGTATATATATATATGTATTTTCAGTTGTAAAGTAACATAGAAATGCTCTTGTTTTCTCAACTTTATTCTCAGATGTGAGGAGACAGACATTTTTCATAACAGAAGAGGAAAACTGAATCTGAATTTTTAAACACTTTTAATTTACAGGCAGGTGTTCATATATCATAATATCTAAAATCTTTACCTCTGCTATTCTTTTACTTACATTTACACTCTGTTTCCTGTGAACACGATATAAATTACTCATCTCTGGCAAATTGCCTAAATAAAGAGTTTAGCTCTAAAGTTTGCTGAGTTTTTCAGCTTCCTTATATGAGAAGTCATGGTCACTGAAACTACTCAAGCAAGCATAATAAATTCTTGCTTTCTTATAATTTAAATGGACATAGATGAAAGTTTTCTCTATTCTGACTCTTAAAAAATATAAACAACTCAAAGGCTTGTTGAAATTATTTATGACATATAAATTAAAAAACCTTAGATATTCATGTTCTTTGTGTTTTCTCGGTTGAATAATGAGTTTTAATATCACCAGTCAGACAGTGACTCAGATGATATCACTTTAATCAACAAACTAAAACTAATATTTTGAGATAAAAGAGCCGATTCTGGGCCTTTCATTCCTAATTTGCTGCCCACACATTCAGTATTTCTCTTAAGTCTCACTGTATATTTCTTCTCTTTTAAAAATACCCTAAAAATGAACCCGTTCTTAAAATGCAAGAGAAGTATTATCTTCTCCAAGCAACACACTGAAAACAGTAATAGACAACATGTAAGTCTGAACCCTTATGGCATGTAAATGTAATCTCATGTAAGAAAAAGCCACTTAATTATATCTAGTAACGAAACATCTTGATCAAGATACACAAATCTTTATTCATTGTTGAGTAATTTTATTTGTGTTCTAATCTGTAGTTAACTTTTTTGGTCTCTTGTTTTTTTCTCTACCTTGCTGTCTTCTTCAGCAATTTGTTGCTTCTGTTATATACTATCCACTTGACCTTGTTTTTCTTGAAACAGTTCTGAAACACATAGCCAAAAAGAAAGCTGCTTTAAAGATATATCCCTTCCCTTTTTTCTTTTTCTTTTTTTTAAAGGCCATTATGACTGAGGTTAGCTTTCTGCTTCAGAAATTTCAGGAAAAACAGGGGAAGATCGCAAAATAAACGGTTTACAGAATTGTACCATGCCATCCTATTGCAAAGGACAGCAGAGAGGTGATGAGGTCCAAGAACAGGTCAAGAATAAATGATTAAGGGCATTTAGGATGAATGAATGAATGAAGATCTACAGTTAGACTGGTATCAATCACCCAAGTTTTGGTGCTTAACATTCTGAATCATTGGTACAAGAATTAAAAGGGTACCAAATACATGGTTATAGAAAGTAAGTTTCAGACATAGATCAACAATTGGATCTTCACTAATCATCCTTCACTCAGATCATGCTCTTATCAAGTTATATGTATTACTATTCTATGTATTTCATGCTTCTAAAGAATCTATTAAAAATAACAAAACTGGGTATCAACTGTGAAATAACTTTTCTAATGACAGATTAAAAAGAGAAATATACCAATCTTTCAAAATTTTTGTCCTTCTGAACAGGCTTTTAAAAATCAAACTTTCAGTGAAGATTTTGTGACATTTTAAACCAGTTTTAGCCTCAAAAGTTACATATGGAACCCTTAGAAGCACATAATATGTATCAACTGCAGTTATAAACATCTTATCTGAAATTTAACTAAAACTTAAAAAAATAAGCCAAAGAATTGAAAATCACAGGCACAAAGTTTTAATAACTTGACATGTAATTCAGTTCCTTGATATATCCTGTCAGACGTGCTTTTCAGCTAGAGCTACCAGATTGTCTTCTTAGCATGTGGAGAAAAAGCATGCCTCTAGAATGGGTTTATTTTGTTTTCATCCTAAAATAAATGTCCAGGATGACACTTCTGCACAGAAGCCTTTCTCTTCTCAGAAGATTAAATAGAAAACCTAGAGTGATTTGCACAGTTTAAAGTATTTCTTTAAGCTCCCTAGGTTTTATGTGCATAAAGTCAGATGAGAAGAATCATCTCAAGTGTCTCTGATTTTCAAAGTCCCTGAGTTGCAGTAGAAAACCTGGGGGAGTTCAATCAACTGATTGCTATATAAATATAAAGATAGTGAAAGACTGCATAGAAAAATGTTAAAATGAACATGACTTTGAAATGTAATCCTTTGTTTCACTGCATTGCTCCCTCACAAATCAAAGCATTTGTACTGTATTGTCCTTTATTCCATAAACTGGTGACTTACAAATAAAAAAAGAGCTTAAAGAAGAGAAGCTTGAATCAAGACAGCTTAAAAAGAAAAAACAATACTGTCATACCTGTAGAAGACTAAAAGAAATTAAAACTATTTTCTCGAAACTAAAAAAATATGTCCATAACAGGAAGTTAATATGTGTCAGGGACTAGTAGTAAATTACTGCAGAAATTGAAGATAACACAGGTACATATTCTTTTTAAAGAACTGAGAAGTTGGTAGCAGTGGGGTAAAAAAGTGAAAGTCTAGTGAAGTAATACCATGGAATAAAGCAGAGTTATTAAGGGACCAGAGCTGCCAACTGCCTGCTCTCTCATCTTCTAAGGGGTAATAAAGAATTCTCTAAACAGTTTAACACCCTATATCCCTGATATTATTCCATTTAGCTGGAAAATAATATTTTAGAATGTATTATGTAATGTAACCCAGAAAGAAAGGTCACATCAATGTTACTATAAGAAAGAGGGAGTTATTCTATATTTCTTTTAAAATATGGATGCCAATTAAAAGTTTGCATAAAAGCTTACTTTTTAAATAAAGAATAAATTTTAATGTCCTGGTTTTTAGCTGCCTGAATAAGATGTATTGCAAATTCAAAATCCTAAGTATATACTCATTGTCCATTATTGATTTACTTATTTTTAAGATTTTCAAAAATATAGTGATATGAAAGTGTTATTATGCTTAAAATTTAAATGTGTTTTAATTATATTTTTTACCAAACAGAAATCTTTTTCCCTGTATTTTGCTGGAGAGCTAGAACTTGCATAAGGATATGAATTTGGATTATTTATGTTAAGCAGTCTCAGACTCACATATGTGATTTCTTAATTTCTTTATTTCAAGCAGAAGCTTCCATTTTGAGATGAACCCTGGAGAGAAAAACAATAATGATGACTCTTGTACGAAGCCTTG
>WBNO01009906.1:0-20684 GCA_013400575.1 Peucedramus taeniatus
GAGAGAGAGAGAGAGAGAGAATGTAGCTGGAGAGCTTATAGTATGCTAACTGTTCACAGCTTCTAGTTGAATTAGCTGTAAAAGACATCTCTGTTCCTGCAGTGTTAGCTGAAAGGTGCTTGTCATTTATGGTATGGCTGTTAGGTTATTTTGGAAGGTATAACTCAATAAAGTTTTCCAGAACAAAAGAAAAGATTTAATGCAATCTATGGTAAATGTAAGCCTTCTAAGCAACTGAAGTTCCTCAGAATTGTGTAGCTCAGTAGAGAAATGTTCTGTTATGCATACTCATTCTCCTCATGCTATTTGGAAAAGTTCAGGGCGCAGTGCTAAGCAGAACACACAAAGGGGTTACTCATTCTCTGGAACATAGCATATTTACTGTCTTGAATAACAATATAAAAAGTTAAAATAATTGAAAATAATTACCATATCCAGAAAATTGTATCTAATACTAAGTGACTCAAAGACTGGTCTTAATGTTTCTGTGATTTTTAATGAACCCCTTCATTAAAATTAACACCTAGCATTAAATTTTAGCAACAGCCAGGCCTCTGCTGTGGGTAGCTCTTATTTTGGGGGATTTGTTATGCAGTAGTCAGGGATGGACCCTCACCCCTCCTTTTTTTTTATTTTACTTTTTGGTTTTTTCCCCCAAGTAGGTCTTGGTAAAATTCTAGAGGGGAGAATAATTAGATCAGAGGTTTTATGTTACCAGGAATGTGGATTAATTAATCTGAAACAGGTATATTCTCTTCTTCATTACTGGGGTAAAATTCAGTCCATTGTGCCAAGTCCATTCAGCTTTGAGAGCTAGCTCATAACAAACTTAGAGTATATATTTTAATTAATTAGAAGAGGTCAATTATTGGATGTAGAGTATGGGATATGTAGGAGTTGAAAATCTAGAAATAGAAGGAAGAAAGACTGGGGGTGTTTGCACATTTGTAACCCTCTGAACTAACTATACTACATTAGTGATATCTCTACAGCAGTTCCAGCATTTTATAATAAAAAACCCCCACACCATCATTTTCCATGTAAACACTGAATTTGACATTTAGTTTTGCCATTTGTTTTACTGGTTGCTTTGGCAACTAATAAATAGTTTGTGCTAAGTGCTTTAGCAGCCAGTCATTCTGTGGAAATGAGGATTGTCTCATTGTGCAAGTTCTTGGTCATTGCTTCATGTGCACCATGTCTGCTTTTCTTACACAGGACTTAGGGTAGAAATGGAAGAACTAAGTTTTCTTCACATAAATTTACAGACAGTCCAGAAAGCTTTATTGTTTGGTTTACATTCTCTTCCTCTGTGATACTTTCCTGGGAAACTTTTACAACTCACTGGAGTGTTTTTGAAACAAATCAATAACAGACAAATCTGTGGATTCGCATATTATCAACCACTAAATCCAGCTGGAATTAGTGTATTGTGGGTTTTTTCTTAACATACCAAAGCTTCACAAAAATTGTAGAAGAATATTCTGTCAAAACAAATAGGAAGTTTCCAGGGAGAGAATGCTTGTGCTCAGTTTTTAACTTCATCTCTTTCTATTACTTTCTGTGACTTCCTTACCAAACAAGTCTAATGTCCTAGTTCATTGATGCTTATTTTAACTACCAAGCTGTTATCCTGAGGAATGTTACAAATATAGACCAGCCAGAGGACAAAGGGCTTTTCTGCCTTGTTTTTTGGAGGTTTAGTTCGTTTTGGTTTTTTGTTTTTGACTCTTTTTTCACAGCAGTCACCTGAAATAGTTCATATAAAATGTTGGTTTTTTTATTTTTATGGATTGATTAATGTATTTGGTTGAACCCAAACTTCATTTTCCCTGCAGCTATGCTCTCACAATGGATATGTCCTCATTGCCAATTTTGGTGTCACCCAAGCCCATATACTGCCTTGCAGATCCAACTGCAAAAACGTCATTGTTTTTGCTGAAGTGTAAGTCTGGGGTTTGCACGTTCCACTGGTGCAGAATAAATAACTAATAAGTAAATGCTGACAATTAGTGATTCCATAAAAATGAGACTTAAAATTGAAAATATCACTTCTGTACAGGAAGCATTTGAAGGAAATACACTCAGGTATGCTTTCTGTGTAGTCAGAAGTACGTGTGTGTGTGTGTGACAGCTTTTGGGGAGCTTGGAGTAGCGTGGGGAAGTGCAGTCAAGAGCTCAGATTCTTGTTTTTAGTTTGCTCTTGTCTGAGAAGCAGCCATAACATACATGTCTCTTACATGTTGTATGCGTTAGTAGCCTTTTGTTGAATTGTGAAGCAATACTCTGAAAATTAAAACTGTTCTTTTACAATAGCCATCATTCTAGGTGTAATTTTTTTTCTATCATTCTTGATTCTGTGCACAAAATTAATCTAGTTACTAATTGTGTGCTTTGTAAGTAGGTCTTTCTCTTTGAAAGTTTTAATTATCACATACTGGTTACAATGGAAACAGAGTAGTAAAAATTTACAGTGAAGATTTAACTAGAAAGTCTGTGGCTTGGAATGTCTTTATTAAGTTTTAGAAACAGAGCTGGTAAGTTTTACTTCTTAACTGTTGACCAAAAAATAGTGAGTAGTTGAGACTGTTCTACTTTACTGAAAAATCACTCAGTTCTTCATCATAAAATATGCAACTCATTTTCAGCTTTTAGTTTGCATATCTAGTACTGGTTTATTGATAGCTTTTTAGTGGAGAAAAATTGTGAACTGTAACTCCCTCACCCTGCTGCTTTTTTTAAAAGCTCTGGAGACTGTAAATGTTCACATGTTTTACTGAAGGATTGCAAAAGTAACATTCATTTATAACATTTGAAGGATTATTCATGGAAAAATTATGCAAAGGAAAAAACAGTGAGATCCTTTGGGATATGTGTAAACTTTTCCAAATGTTCTTGCCACAGATCTCTGAACAGCACTCGACTTGCTCTCGTGAAGTTGTCTCACGTTCCCTAATGCAAACACATTTTTAATAACATTTTAATATTTTTATACATCATTCCTGTGCATGTCAGCATAATCTTGAAAATGATGCTGAGAAATAATGAAAACCAAACTAACCCTTGTTCATGCCAGCTGACTGGAAAATCCTGCTAAGAGTGCTTTGTCTCCATGAAAGGCAAAATAACAGAATAGCAATCATGGTAACAGTATGCACTAGGAGTGGAGCCAGAAGAGTAAAGACAAGAGTTAGCAGTAGCAGATGACTTCACGTATTGGAAAAAAGGGGCAAAATAACTCAATCCCAAATGAATTTAAGTATTGGAATTTTGTTATCAGCAATATCAGGCATAACTTCCCCAGCTAATTGTTCAGCAGTCTGGTATGTCCATAAACATCCCTTGGTCTGTGCAGTTGTCATCAGTATCTCACTGCTTACCCTCTTTGGCATCCTTCTTGACATGGGCTCTCTTTGTCTCTTACTCCTTTACAGACATGAGGTCATCTGCCCTCTGCCCCATAACTCATGCTGTCACTCACTGCACCCCAGATTTCTTGCTGAACTAAGTGTAGCCAGCTGAGGAGAACTCTATAAACTCCACCATTCTTCTTCATAGACATTTGGCAGCAGAGCAGATACAAAGACTTGTAAAGGTGTTTAAGTTCAGATTCTTATTACCTTAGCACAGGGCTAACAGAGCTAAACTGTATGGATTTCTTTCTCTTGCCTTGGAGATGAAGAGGATGCAGAACTACATTGAAAATGGTCAGTCCAGCCATAATAATACCAGCACAGATGATATTTCTGTTTTCATCTGATCCCACAAAGCATTCTGTTTTCTGCCATCAGGATCTTTACTGAAGTCTAACTAGGAATTTGAATAAGTCACAGAATCACAGCATATTTGAAAGAGACCACAGTAGGTCATCTAGTGCAAGCTCCCTGCTCAAGTAGGGTTATCCTACAGCACATGGCACAGGACTGTGTCAGATGGCTCTGGAATACCTCCAGTGAAAGAAGCTCTCTCTAGGCAGCGTTCCCAGTGGTCTGTCAACCCAGGTCCACTTCCTTCTTTGACAGGACTGATGCAAACAATTGTGACTGCCATATATAATAGCCAGGAAGCCAAGCTGGACTGTTGTCTTAAGCTGTAAGGCTCTTACACCTATTTCCACAAACTCTATCACCCTTGACACATCACATCTTAAACCTGGCAATATTTTTATGTGAACTGAAATTTTACTCGCTAATATTATTTTTATATTATTCATAATATTACCTAATATTATATTATAATCTGAGATGTAGAGTCCTTTTAGATGTGCTGCATAATTTGTTTCAGGGGGAGTGTGGCAGTTTATCATACCTTTTCTGTTCTGAAGCTGTCCAGGTAATAAAAGTTCTTACTTATATCAAGCAATTATCATCTTTATAATGATCAATCTTTAGATAGTTCCATGTTTCAATCGTATTAGAGTAGATTTCAGTCCATGCTCCCTAAGGAGAGGGAGAAAAAAAGGGAGTGTAGAGTGAAAAGTCTCAAACTATTATATCCATACAGTTTTTGCATTAAACTAGCCATTTACATGAAACTAATTTTGTTCATAGTCATACTTTTTCTGTCATAATTTGTGCTTCACCTCCATGGCAGAAATGGAAGATGAACTGCTTTGATTTTAGGGAAGAAACTTCCAGTGTTGTGTTACAGCCCAAATGCATCAAAATTTTAGTTGTATGTGCAGCAAGAACATTGTACTGGGCCCTCTCCAACATCCCAGATGTACGTCTTTAGGTGAATCTCTGGATGAAATAATGACTGAAAGTGCATTTTTTAAAATTGTGCATGGCCATTAGGTATAAGACCTTCTCTGAAGCTGCATATGCCAGTGACTGATGCTATGACTGTTGTGTTTCACAAATTCGCATTTGTGATGGTAGCAAAGACAGGCAGGCAAAAATGCTGTCCTGATGATATATATGAGTGAGGCAGAAAACATGCTTAAAAACTGTTTTGTCTTTGTTCTCCTACTAAATTGATGGTCCGATGAATAATACTACTGAAGGTTCCTCTAACAAACTTGTCCGTTCTCTCTGTATTGCTGAAAGAAGTTGTGTCTTTTTGCTTATCTTGGGACTTCCTTCATTATTAATTAAGCAGCATAATGAACTGTTTGCTCCAATGTGCAGAACGCTCTGTGGATTAAATATTTCCCCTTACTGTTAGGGAAAACCATTTGCAATTTTTCCTAGATACAATCCAGTTCATGGTGAAATTCCAGAGTCTGGGCTATGAGGAAATAAAAATACAAATAATTTGGAATTAATTTCTTTTCTCTGTTTCCTACAACTTGATATATGTCTATATTGCAGAGTGAGTATGGGCAGGAAAACATCTTGTATTTATTTGTAATTTTTTTTGCCTCTTACTGGGAGAAACTCATTACTGGTTCTATTTCTTCTTCTGTCTCACAAATCCTCAGTTCAAGGCAGAAGAAGTTGATACCTTCCTTCGGGGTGCTTCAGGGTAGAGAGAGCAGCCTATAGAACAAATAGAAACAGAATGTCTCAAGTAAGGAGAGACCCATAAGGATCATTGAGTCCAACTTCCTGTTCCTTGCAGGGCTACATAAAACTAAATTACATCACTAACAATGTTGTGATATAACCAGACTCACCTTGTACTGACAGGCTTGGTGCCATGACCACTTCCTCAGGAAGTCTTGTCTCTCAGAACCATTTCTGTTAAAAGTTCACGGTCACATCCTGTTGTCAAACTGTGCCGTGGAATGTTGGTGTTTTGAATTGGTTTTGAGGTTTTTTTTCTTTTCTGTTTCAGTTTATTACTTATTTGATGCCAGACACTTTTGTAGAGATTCTGATGATGATTGTACATGGCTTTTCACATCACCAAGTTTCTTCTTGTGTCAGCCTCTTAGTGGGTGGGTTTTGGTAAGAGTCCAGAAGCTGACTAAGCTGAGGTTGCTGGAACCTCCAGCAAGTGATTTTTGTAATGTAGAGGGAAGTCTGTTCTGCTGGTACCTGGACTGTCCCAAGGAGAAAGATATGTAGTAGATGGTGACTTCCATGACCACTGTTCCCACTTTCATCACAAGCACCAATGCCATAACTAAATGTTTAAAAGTGAAATCTCAACTGTTTGCTGTGAAGCCAGGAAGAGCCTGGCATTTACTGAGGATGATGATAGTCTGTGTTTTCCACTGTATTGCAAATGTCGCTGCCTGCCTTTTGTGAACAGCATCACGGAGCTGGAACAAGACCAGTTTGTCCATGTGTTCTGTGAGGCCCCATAAAATCTGTAAATTGAGAGGAAGAATGATTGCAGTCTCTATCTCTAGATTGCTATCTCTAGAGCTTATAGATATTTGAGAAGTAATGCATCTGTCTGTCCATTAGGTATATGAAAAGCCCTTGGTTTTTTTTATATGCTCAAGCTGTGAGTCAGTATGAGTAGATTGTTTACAGTGTATTCACAACATGAAGCTGTGAACAAAATTCAAAACACATGTGAACATTCCTATTCACACCTGAAGTACAGACTGACTTTATGGCTCTGCATACTCCACTTTGGCACATCCAGCTGTCGTAAGGATGCCGAGAGTTTTTGTAGTTCATTGTTAAAAGCATAAGCAAAACTATTTTAAAAATTACTCCGGGGAGTTCAAGATTATAGAGATTAATTTATAACAAAAATAGATGGTGTAACCCTGATGGGCAAGAAACAGTGCTTCAGAAATGGTGCCTTTTGGTTATCTGTAAAAATTAATTTTAATCAGCTCCTAAATACACCAGCCAATGAAATTTCTGGGATTTGCATCTGTCCAATGTTAAATAATCTCTGTCTTTTAGGTCCGTCTGACATGTCAGCAATTATGAAATTCAGCAGGAGACCCACATGTCCTGATGCCTCAGTAGCAGCAAGTCTACCTACACCTCCTGTACCGAGGCACCGGAAGAGTCACAGCCTGGGAAACAAGTGCGTAATCCCAGCTGCCTGATGCTCAGGCAGTTACATGTGTCATAAAAATTTAAGATGTCAGCAGAGAACATGCTAGTATTTGTCCTTTCCATTTCTTGTATTGCAAGAGTGTTTCAGGCTCTACTATGTATTCTCTAGGTTTTCTCTCGACACTTTTGTTATTTTTGCTGACTCTGTTCTCTGCTACTGCCAGGCACTGGCAAATACTTGAAAGCTGCTTATCCACTTTGGTCTGTGGATTCCTGGTGTGTCTCCTTTTTCTGGGTTTCTGCTTTTGCTGCCACCAAGGATGTTCAGGTTTTGTATGGAGGAATTAAAACATTTACAACTTCCCAGCTGCAGAAATTTAATTACTGACAAAGAGAAGTAAATCTGAAACTCATTTAGGTAGTAAAGGAGCATATGTCCAGTACGTGGCAGCGTATAATTGCCTGCTCCTTAATAATCTGCTGATGAGGCGGAGGCTGAGTGGAAATAATGTGAGCCAAGGGTCGCTGTTAGATGACATAAGAGGGGTTTCATGTTTTTCTCTTCTTCCATGTTCCAGTATGATGTGTCAGTTGAGTGTGGTGGAGAGCAAAAGCGCCACCTTCCCAACGGAGCGGCCACGGCACCTGCTGGACGACAGCGTCCTGGAGAGCCAGAGCCCGGCACGCGGCCACGCGCCCAGCGCGCACCTCGCCAACGGCCTCTCCAGAGGTACGGCCTGCGTGGGGAGAGACACCCCCTTCCTGAACCCCGGCTGCTGCAGCCTCACTGATACCTGAAAGCAGAGAATTAGGATGATCATTAGTTCCCGTGCAAAGACTGATTGTTTTCATGGATGAAAGTAGATCAGATCTGCTACCTGGTCAATGTTACATCAGCTTTCCTTGATTATCCACTGATGCTTTTGGTAAAAGTGGCATGAAGGAAGATTGGTTTTGTAGATGCTCAGTGTGTGACACAAAGTGTTTGTCAGCTTTTACCAGGGGGAGAGTGGATATATATTTTAAAAGCTACCTTTACACAAAGAAAGCTTTAATTTTAACTATATGTTTTAGAAGATGGGAGAATTGTTTGGCAGTACTCTCCAGGACTTAAAAAGAAACGTAAAATGAACATATTATGGTATTATAATTAATAAAGCAATTATTATAATATCAAAAAAGTGATCAAGAATCTGTGTTCTAAGCAAGAGAAAGCCACCTTTTAAGAGACTCAGGCTATTTCTAGAATAAGAAATTGACTGTGAAAGATAGCACATTACTTGACCAAGAGTTAGACACTGAGATGATCTTTGCACTTCTGAAAAATACAGGAACAGCTCACTGTGTTAAAACTGAGCATTAGAAGATCAGTCCTGGGCAAATTAAAATTGTGAGCTAAATAGTTGTGCCAGTAAAGGAGGGACAGATGGGTGATTGGCTTGAAGGAGGGATAGGAACTTCAGTTGTGAATACCATCATTTTTTTTTTTAATAACTCCTAGCAGCAGCATACATTTGACATATCCTCTATTAGAGGTGTGTTTGCTTCTTGAAAATAAACCATGATACCATATCTAATAACCTCAATTGACTTATGGATATTGTGGTAGAAATATTGTCTTACAGAGGAGCTGGATTTTATGTAACTGAAGTGCTCAGTTTCTGAAGTAAAAGCATGATGAAAATTAAAGTAATAGTGTTAAAACACAGCAGTAACATGAGTTAAGAGTGAGATACTATAAATGGAGAGGGTCATGTAAGCCTCTTCCAACTAAAGATTTTACCATGAACTCTAAACACTTCTTCAGAACATGATTTGAGTAAGCAGTGTCCACGGTACTATACAAAAGAGTATTCTGGTGATCCACATACATTGCCTTTGTATTTTCCCATGGGTGGTTTTCTTACTCCTTCTCTGTACTACTCTCTTTCTAGATAGCAGTGAAAGCTCAGAATTTAGTGAGGAGCTGCCGTCAGGGCTTGAAAGGTGAGTTAGTCTTCATGTACACTCACTGAGCACTCTACAGACTTAGCTAAGAAATTCACAAATGATCCCTAACATAGGTAAGCCCTAAATCAATAGTTATTTTTATCAAATTATTGATTAGTTAGGAAAAAAATGGCAAACATTTTGAAATAAAGCACTGTAAAGGTATTGGACCTGAAAATATTGGGAACTATCTCTGTCATGTTTACCAACCTCTAACTGTTGAAGTCTCAAACTAGAATATCCCTCATCAGGTATTTGCATTCACAAACAGGGGTCGTTTATATGCCACGCTGGGGCCTAACTGGAGAGTACCAATCCGGAATTCTCCTCGGAGTCGAAGCTGTGTCTACAGGTACAGTTCAGGGTCTGCCTCTTTCATTGTATGGTGCTAAACTTCAATTTGGGTCCTTAACGTTTTCCTAGTGTAATGTATTTTGTGTCCAAATATCCTTATATGACCATAACAATTTATGAAGTCTTTCCCTCTGCTTATAAAAGCTCCTGTTAATGGTAAAGCAGGGTTATGGCCCATTCAGATGAAATTCAGTTTAGCTATTGATATATCTAATGTTGTCTGGCTTCCATTTTGCAGAAATCTAGGCTTTACTTAGGGTTTTATGAAACCTTCATGGAAGCAGGCTTGTCGTGAAGGCCATCTTTGACTCCCATTACAAGTGATGATGTTAGAAGGATACCTTCTTGACCCTTTCCCACAATCTATTTCCTGCTTTACCAGACAGCTACCCATAGTATCTGTCCATGTCTGTGTGGTGTGTTGATTTTGTTCAGTAGAAGGGTATTACCTTGGACCTCAAGTAAGAGAGGGAACATCCACGAGCCGTATGTTGCAGGCACTCATAATCTTGCTAGTCACTAAGAAGTGGACTTTCTAGAAGCAGCTAATCCATTAACAGACCTAGGAGAGCTGACACTGTAAATTTTATATAGTTTGAGGGATAAAAATCATTCCTTGCATGTGTACCTGACCTGAACTTGATAAATTCTGTGATGCTGGCAAATGAAGACGTATGTTCAAACAGTTAAGAAAATAGGGCCCTGAATCAGTATTCTGCAGATACTGTGATTTGGTTGTAGTTTAAATCCAGTCAGATCGTATTTTGTTTAAATTAGTTTGCTTCAGCCATTTTAGAAGTATCAATATAATGTATAAATTACAGCTGCCTTACTTGTGCCAGTAACATCTGATAACAGTACAAGTTAGAGGTTAGACAAAAATAAAAATGCATACTTTATAAATTCATAAAGGAATAAATTTTGGAACAGTATATCAGCTATTGCAGCTGCTCCTGGAAAATACTTTCTTAGCATGACCATGGTAGACCTGTTTCAAAAACAAACAAAAGCTAGAAATAAAAAATGTAAGAAGATTAAAATGTGAAAAGCCTATTAAATCCACAAAGAAGAGTTACTCCCTAAAATACGTTTCTTATATTTATCCATCATCAAGTAATTCTAATGTTTGTGGTCATTCTTCCTTTTCTGAAACCTTCTACTGCCTCTGTCAAGTATAGAACTGGCAAGAATGCACCTTAGCAGGGACCAGGCAGGTGCATGCAATGGAAGAAGATGCACCTGGCAGTTGGAAGGGCTGTTCTTCCCTAGACGTGGTTGTGCATATCACTTGGCACCAGCACGAGTTCAGATTCATTTGTAGACAGAATAGTGTTCCTTTCTCAACTGAGAGGTAGATCATGCATATCCTTTTCCTTGTATTCATTACTAGACATGATTTAGTTGGCACTGATAAACCTTATTGGTCCACATAAGAACATCAGGGTTGTGATCACGTGGCCATGAAGAGGAGTCAGCAGCAGATAACCTACCAGTCAGCATTTGGTTGTGCTGTTATTAATGGCTGTTTGCATTTCTAACTTTGCTTATACTTGGGTCCTGTCAGTTGTATCTCTTTCTCACTGTTATATGTGGGAAGTTTTATGTTCATCCTGGAAAAGGAAAAACTATTGTAATCTCTGTAAATAAATGATTTAACTTATGTTTCATATTTAATAATAATAATTTATTTTTAATATAGTTTTCCCAACTCTTTTCCAATTAGGCAAGATATTTTCATTTAATTTAAAATAACATTTGTGAGAGCTCTTCTTGCCAAAATTGTAAGCCAAAAATTTCCAGAAATTCAGGTAATTTCTGTAATTTACCAGAATAAAAAAGAAAATTTCCTCTTTTCACTTTGACTTTGGGTTTCAGTATTTATTCTGTTTAATTTTTTCATGTCTAAGCCCCCAGAATAGAACTTTTTTGAAAGATCTTGGTTCCTATTTGATAGCTAGGTTAGGAAAACACATATTTTAGAGTCACATTTCAGATGATAGAATATATATAAAGCAGTGCAGGTTAGATATATTTAGAGCTAAATTATGTTGCTTACTTCTCATTCTTATTTGTCTGCTCAAATACACAGAGGAATGCTTTGTCTCTCCAGCCCAACAGGTGCATGCAGCTGCACAGCAGGTGGTTCCACAGGAGTCATTACCATGGAAGGGCCTTTAAGAAGAAAAACACTGCTCAAAGAAGGCAAGAAACCTACTGTAAGTGATTCTAATTATTCCTGCGGTCCTAATTCATTAGTGACTGGTTTAATTTTCAGGCTTAGATTAAACCTGATACCACACAAAACAATGGTTTTATCAACTGTAATTTTCTGATCAAAGTTATAGCTAGGTTATAACAAGGTTGTAACCTTTGTGTGTCATTTGATATACAGCAGTTTGCAAGTCAGGTTTCTAGCTGTGACAGCAGAGGAGGAGGGAAGCAATTGTGTAACCAGCAAGCAGTGTTGTGAGGGCAAAAATAAATCTTGCAGCACTGCCTGATGACCCAGAGCATTCTGATACTTTCCAGCTAAATAACTCTGACAAAGGCAGATACTGCAAGATGGACAGTGTCTGCAATAGATTTCTGTGACAGGAAGTAGATTAATGTATATTAATGAGCTTGTAGTTTACAGAACTTGCAGTGGCACTCATAAAAGTCTGAAGAGGGAAATCTTCAATACAGAATTTTCAAGGCAGGGTACAAATTAAGTTGAACATATTTGTACAATATATTCTGAGATATCGCATTTAAATGGAAAGGCTGCAGGGCAGCCACCCATAGCACCAAAGTCATGGCAATTCATAGTTACCCTGAATTCCTGGGTTTCACATGGTTCTAGTCCCATGCGTTTGGTAATTTGTTTGTTTTCTGTAGAGTTGATTGATGTATTTCACATGCAACCCAGTTCAGTTCAGAGCTAAAAGATCTGAAGAATTGCAGAGTTGTCAAGTCAATAATTTTTTTTAATAAAAAGTCTAAGATCTGTACAGCAGAAGGCTGCACACTGTTTTTCTCTAAACAATCAGTACTGATAGTTTCATGAGATACCCAACAAAGAAGGATTGTATTCACATCCAGCCATTAAGCTTTAGGTAGCTGGGCTGATTTACACCAGGAGACACTCTTTATCTCCATTCCTTGCTTCTGAATTTAACTTTGGTAGCACTTCGACTTGCCTGTGAATACATTTTTGAAATGTCAGAGATATGCAGAGTTTTTCCTAATTTTTTTCCTTTTTCATTCAGCTCTCCTCATGGACTAGATACTGGGTCATGCTTACAGGATCAACTCTTCTGTACTTCGGAGCAAAAGCTTTAAGGGGCACTGAAAGAAAACATGTAAGCTTTAAATTTATTCTAAAACCAAAAACTGAATGCTCGTAAGTAGATCTGGAAGGGCATCCAAAGTATACTTTCTGTTCCAGGCTAAGCCATATTTCTGCACAACTTCTACAGTCAAAAGTTAATCTCTGCTACAGTCTCAGCTATGACTGACTTGTCTGTCTTTTCCAGTATAAATCTACACCTGGGAAAAAAGTCTCCATTGTAGGCTGGATGGTGGCACTCCCTGATGACCCAGAGCATCCTGATATTTTCCAGCTAAATAACCCTGACAAAGGTAGATATTGCAAGATGGACAGTGTCTGCAATACATTTCTGTGACAGGAAGTAAATTAATATATATTCATGAGCTTGTAGATTACAGAATTTGCAGTGGCACTCATAAAAGACTGAAGAGAAGATCTTCAATACAGAATTTTGAAGGGAAGGTACAATTTAAATGGAATGTATGTCTGCAATATGCTGTGGTGCTTCTGTGCTGCCTACAGAGAGATTCCTTTCTTTTGACAGTAACTGTAAGTTTCGCAGAAATTCCTCAGCTAGTATGAGATTGCAGCACGTCCATGTGTCTCCATACATTGATCTTCAAGTCTCTGAATAGCTTTCTTAAAATCAGTCAGTATCAAATCTTGACTTACACTGAGGCCAATTAAAATATCAAACCATTTACCAAAGTGTCTGCTAGACAGTTACTACTTTTTAATAATTAATTTTGCAGTGCCAAAACTCATTTCCCTTGATTAAACTTCAAAAGCTTCAAAAGATAAGAAAACTCCTGGAGTTTTTTTGCACTTTGAGTGGCTGCTTACAGGTTCCTGAGGCTTTCTTCAGTTTCCATGTTTTCAGCTTTGGTGGTGGACATGGAGTCCCATCTACTGCGTGAAGTGCATTATCTGGGTGTTAACTAAAACGCACAAAATATTTGATTGCAGGAAACTATTTGCAGTAGGACATTGAAGAAAACTAAGTTTACAATATGAAAAACTTTATCAGAAGCCTTGATGAGGAGAAAGCCAGGATTAAATTAGATCTGACCTGCGGCGTATGAACGACGCACAGTCCCCAGTTGTGGTATAACCAGAAACATTTATTAAAGTGTATATGGCTTTTATGATATTTTCAGTATCACATTAGAATATCACGCGCCTGGATAACCAATACTGTAACTGTTCATGCGTCTGCTAACCAATAATATAAGGGATCACATTCCTAGCATTCACATCAGCCTTTTTTCTTTAAATCAAGTGCTTGTATAACAATTTTTTCTGCCAACTACTGAGGTTCTGTTGCCTGTTACATTTTAGAAACTTTGTTATATCTCTCCTGCCTTGTCTGAATACTTCTTGTACTTCTTAACCAAGTGGTCTTTGTTCTCTTATTACTAAGTGTTCTTTGTTTTCTTGCCCCACACCGTCCTACATGGTCTTTCTGCAGCTGTAATTTGGTCTTTCTGCCTATGAGGCCACATATGTTCTCATATTTGCTCCACCCAAGAATTGCTGGGTAACGTGCCTCACATGGGCTCTGTTATATTAGCAGCATCATGTTTGAGCATTTGAGGTGCAAATTGATTTAAGAGTTTACTTCAGGACTTTGGCTTCTGCACAGAAATCAGAGTCCTTTGAAACTCCATGTCTGTCTGCAAATTCAGAGTCTTTCATTTTCTTATTTTTGTAGGCAATGTTTACAAGTTTCAGACTGGTTCAAGGTTTCATGCAATATTATGGCATAAACATCTGGATGACGCGTGCAAAAGCAACAAGCCTCAGGTAAGGTTGTGAAAACTATTTCTACCCACTTTTTCCTATTTTCCAGAAAATCCTTACTAGAAAAGCTACCTCTTTCAATCTGTGGGCACACACATTCCTGTAGGGACAGACGTAATTCCTCATTCTGTACACTGATCCAGTTTTTCAATAGAAGAAAGAAAGATTATTTAAAATTAGAGAATTCCCATCAAATCAGGTTTTGTGCAGGTCTAGCTACTGATTTGGTTACCTTAAGAACATAAAACCTCTACTCTCAGTTGCTTCAAGCAAAATAACCTTATCTCTTCTTTAGAAAGGACTGTCTCATGGAAAATGAAAGCAACCATACTAGGATTGACTTGATGATCTTAGAGATCTTTCCCAAATGTACTGATTCTATGAGTAATTTACAATCTCTTCCAGGTACCTGCTAATCTAATGTCATTCGAATAATTTCCTCTCCTACCTGGTGTGACTTCAAGTGCCAAACTGAAGAAACAGGTTATTGTTCTCTAAGGAGGAAGAGGAGAATGGTTTCCTGACATGAGCCAGCCACAGATATTTCAGCACTTTCCTGTGTAACTTGAAAGTGATTCTGACACGGCTTTTAAAAGCAGAAAGTGAATGTTATCCCTAGGACCAGATAAAGTCTCATGCACTGAGTGAAAGCAGACAAGTTAGATGGACAGAAGATTAATCCTGACTCCTGCAGGATTCTAGAGCCCTCAACTATTTGTGGTCAGAGACTGCATGAACTGACATTTGACCGCAAACTGAGCATTATATCTTCTGCCTGTTCTTTTTTAAATGGTTCTTTTTATTGTTAAGCTGCTTTGTGTGACTGAAGAATATTTGGCCCATGTTGGGTTTCAATTCTTTCTAATGCACAGAATGATTGACAGTGTTAACTTGCTCCAAAGTGTCAATTAGAATAGAAAATTGTGGAACAACATTTTTATAATCTAAGTGCACTGAGTTGCTTGGCAATGTGGCTGCCTCAAATTTTCTATCAAATCTTTGGACAATATGCTGTTCATATTTGAGCTATTTGGGAAAAATGTATTTTGGCATAGGACAGTTGGTTTTCTTTTTCATTCAGTTATTTTGCTCAGGAATACCCTAGTAATAGATTTAAGGCTGTTTAAATTTTTGTTGTGCTGAAGTTTGTCTTTCATTCTTTTACCAATGGCATCGTTGCTTATAAATTTGGTGTTTTGGTTCAGTCTGAATGTTGTTCATTTCAAATCCCTCAGTACAGGGAAGCAGGTAATCATGTCATATCACATGGTCCTGGCTCCTCAGAATGACTCCATATCATTGTTTCTGTTCTGTTCTTCTGTGGATGACTTGGCTCCACTCAATTCCAGTATGTGTTGTGACTTCAGGACATTATTACTGCTATTATAAAATCATGGTGGCAGTGAAAGACTGTCTAACAGTGGAGCAAGTACAAAGAAGTTTCCACATCAATATCCAGAGAATAAACGAACAAACAAAAGAAGCATAACTGGGCCTTCTCTTCCAAAGGAACTCTCTCTGTGCTGTATTCCTGCTGTACCTTGGCATTCCTGCAGTCAGAATCTTTTTCTGTTCATATGTTAAATTCATCACTTTTTCTTTTTGAAACTCTTTTGCCATATAGCATCATTATTCAGACTTCATCAATTACCAGAAAACCTCTTCTGACTTTCCTAAGATTGCATAGAGGAGAGATTGGCAAGTCAGCCTCTAGCTTACAAACCAGGAACGCCGTGGAAGTCAGTTTAAGTGAACAGAACCTCTACTAGAACAAGCTCCCTGGCATTAGCAGTATGTATTCTGTGGACTTCCATGATTTTCTACATTTTTATTTTGAAACTTCTCTAACAACAAGGAGAAAAAAAACACCAGTATTGTTAAATGTAGGTAAAAAGTAATTAAAAGTAATTTTTTTGTTCTTTTAAGAGTTCATGTTACAATCCTGAAAGCCTAATACATACCAGGTTTTCAAGAAAACCCGTTCCTGATGACAACTGCATTTAGATCCTGGCACATGGGAAGGTGTATGTAAAGTTGACAAAATTTATTTGATAACTGAGGAACTGTGGGGAAAGAGTGGTAATTAAAAACATATTTGTGTTGTTTTCCCCTTTCTTTGCTAACTTACGACAACTTTGAACTAGAAAAAAACATGGTGATCTGCAAGGGCAGAGCATCTAACACCACTAGAGATAATGTAGAAGTTTTGAATGTGGTAACATCCTGTCAGCAGTAAATGACTTCAGACTGTTAGGCTATGATATAATCTGAATTATTCTGCGCCTGTGGATTTTTGTGATTGGTCATCAATGAGGTTAAACATCTTTTCAGTATAGCACAATTGTGAAATTGCTGCAGAGTATTGAGAAATTTGGATTGATGGCAGTGAAAGAATACAGCAGTGAAAGAATACTAGTAAAACATCTTAAACCATTTTTAAATTAGTCTTTAAGTATTAAACAGTTCGTAACTGCTGATTAGAGATGTTATGATGCCATTTGGTACCATTTGCTACTACCTGGTACTTCTATGGTTAATTGAAAGCTGCTATTGAAATACAATAGGTTGCCTATCACTACTGATTATTACAGCATTTTCACAAAAAAAATCAAACTATACAAGTTTTCCTCCATTGAAGAGAACAACTACAATAGTTATGTAAAAGTAAATAAACATTATATCATAATTACCGTTTTCAGAATGGTGAAGATATAGTAACTGTAGGTAATATTATTAGTTTATTAAATGTACAATTTTTATGTAATTCAGTGCCAAAATGCATGTTTTTCCAAATAGCACTAAAGTGAGGCAAAGAAACTAGTTTTCAAATTGAGACTGACTGGTCACACTATAATGTTAATCAATTTCAACATTTTGGTTTGTTTTGTGTGGAAACTGTTGCACTATTTTTGGCTGTGTTTTCCAGCAGTCCACTGCATGCCATTTGTGTAAAGGATTCTTTCTATAATTCTTGTGAACTGTCTCACCTGTAAGAACTCTGGTGTTGGAATCTTGGTTTTTGGCAAAGTATTTTGTTACCTCAGTCTTGTATCGAGTTGCTGCATTTTTCAGTTTGTTACATTGATAATAATGATTGTTTTGCTAATTAAATACTTTAATGTAAAAAAAGTTTGTTTACTACAACAGTAATAGCATTTGGTTGTAAGTTTAAAAAATATGCAGGGTATGTATGCTGTTGACAATAAAATATTCTGAAAAAGAATAGTAGAGGTATAGAAGGAATGTTTTAGCTCAAAGGCAGCATGCATGTTTTATTTGTGAATGAATGGTAATATAATTGAAGAGACTTTATAGAGCACAGTGTCTAGCCATTTAGTAGTATAAATACAACAGAATCAACATATCTAGGATAAAATTGAAAAAGCCTCCAAATTTGCAGCTTTTTCAAGTGAGATTGGGGAAGTCCAAAGAAGTAGAGACAAACTCAGATTTCTTTGCACTTCAAATTTAACTCAGCAGGTTTGCAGACGACACCAAAGTGAGTGATGTAGTTGCCACACCTGAAGACTGGGGCCTGGACAAGCTTGATGAGTGGCTGGGGCTGACATAATTCTAATGAACAGATCGAGAGCAAATGCTGAGAAGGACTTGGGGGTGCTGGTGTATGAGAGGCTGGACATGTCCTGGCCATGTGTGCTGGCAGCTCAGAAGCCAGCCATGTCCTGGGCTGCATCAAAAGCAGTGTGGGCAGCAGGTGACAGAGGTGATTGTGCCCCTCCGCTCAGCTCTTGTGAGACCCCATCTGGAGCACTTCATCCAGCTCTCAAGTCCTTGGTATAGGAAAGATGTGAACCTATTGCAGTGGGTCCAGAGAAGAGCCACAAAAACAATCAGAGAGCTGGAGCACCTCAGCTGTGAGGAAAGGCTGAGACAGATGGAATTGTTTAGCCCAGAGAAGAAAATGCACCAAGAAGATGTTATTGTCACCTCTCAGTACTTGAAGGAGACTTACAAGAAAGATGAGGACAGATTTTTTTAGTAGAGCCTGTAGTGATAGGAGAAGGGATAATAGTTTAAAACTAAAAGAAGGTTGATTCAGACTAGATATATGGAAGAAATTTTTTGCAGTGAAGGTCATGAAACACTGGGTTGGCCAGAGCAGTGGTGGATGCCCCATTCCTGTAAGTGTTCAAGGTCAGGTAGGACTGGGCTCTGAGTAACCTGGTTGAAGATGTCCCTGCTTATGGCAGGGGAGTTGGGACTGTGTGATCCAACAAAAACCATTCTATGATTTTATTTCTTATGCAAGGTAAATAAGGTTCAGATGATGACTGGCAATGAAGGCCCTTTAATTTCTGCAGAAACATAAGTTCATGATCAGTTGTCTGAGAGAAAAATTACATGTGAAGATGAGAGTAAAACTAACAAATATAAAAAAAGTTACTTCTACTGCTGAACAGGAAAGCATATATCCTTTTCCTGAAGTGGACGCCTTTTCCTGTTATTCCCGAGAAACAGGAAGAGTGTTTAAAGACATTTTTATTACTTGGTAGTCTTGGAAATAAGTTGGATCTGTATAATTTGCCCTCAGGGTTATGTCCAGTGTTTCATTGTAAATATTTTATAAAGGAAGCATCTGTAAGTGTCTCTCATAACTATCAAAAATGGTTCTTTTTACTAATAGCATCAGTTAAAATGGGAAAATTGACTGGAATTCTTCTCCTCTCCATAGGTAACAAGATAGAAAATAAACAAAGTGAGCTTGTTAGGAAGGAAAACCAACAATCACAATATCCCAGGTTGACACTGTTATGGAATCAAATTGCAGGGGGGAGAGATGACTACCTTCTGTACTGCCATATGTCACTATAAGGTAACGTGCTTTTGTCATACAACACCCAAAGATAAGTACTGAAGTGCTCATTAAATGCTCTTTATGTCCAAGCATCTTGTCTTGTAACCTGTGAGAGAGAAAAAAAAATTAAATAACTTTGTTCCTACTTTGGATGCTGTGCTAGGTGTGCAAGGGAGGGTTTTAGTTTTTCTTCAGAAATAATTAATGGTTGATTGTGGTATTTCCATAGCTGTGATCCATTACTCTGGAGATTTGTCTCAAATTCAGAAAATAGCTTGGAGAGCATTTACAGGTCTTAGTAGAACCCAGATGTAAGAGCATCTCAGATAATTATATTAGGAAGGATGGAAACACCCATTTTCCATCAGCTAAAACAGTGGTCCTTATTTAAGTGCAGATAGTAGTGAACTGGAGGAAGTATCGTTTGTATTTCTGGACTTTTGTCTGTAGCCTTATTCTTTCTGGCAGAAATCGGGTTCAAGGAAGAAAAGACATGTAACTGGTGCTATTAGGCACTTCTCAACCATGTGCAAATACCTGTAGAAAATAGTAGACTGAGGCCTCAACCACCCTATTGGACCAAATATTTTTTTCCAATTTGAAAGTCTCTTTCCTAGATACATTGATCCAGTTCACAAATCAAATGCATTTACTCATTTACTCTTGTGCAGTATGTCAACGGGCTGCTGCCCTAAATTTCTGCCAAATACAAACTTGTGTGGAACCCCAGAAATCATTTTAATGTGATCTTTAAATTATATCCTCTTCCCACAATACAGGTAGTGTTTCACTTGTGTGACATACGTCTTATCAAGGATCCATCCCTTTGGAGATACACAGCTTTGGCTCTGGAAGAGAACTGTGTTTGGTATGCTACAATTTTAAATGTAATAATGAAATTTAAAGCATTTTATTGTCATAAGCATTTTATTCCTGTGTCCTCCCCAGAAATAAAGACACACTCTGTGTGTGAGATCTCTATAATTGGAACGAAGGTCTGTAGCTTATGGCCTTTGGCACTAGAAAAGAAAATCTCACCACAGAACTCCTACAAATGCCAACCTTGTATTTTATTGTAGAAATGATTCAGCTATCGTGTCTGTCTCTAAAAGTAGACAGGACTCCAGTAAGCTACTGGATTTTATCATTGTGTAATTATCAATTTCCCTGTACGTTTTTTAAAATTGACTTGCATTATGAAAATATAATGGCTAGTATGTGTTTACCATTTTACACAAGCTAATTTGACAGTTAGGCGTCGGGGTCGAATGCGGAGACCTCCTCGAGAACTGCCCCACTGCTGAGCTCCTTCTGTTGCCCTTGTACCGTCTGTGCCGTTCATTTCCAGGATGCGGTGTGCGGGAGCGTTCCCCCGGCGCACAGCATGTGGGACCTGGGTAGCGAGCGCTCCGGAGCCGCTGGCGGCGGGGCGGGCAGGCTCTGCTCCCCGAATGCGCCGCCGGCATCGAGCGGCACCCGCGCATCAGCGTCCGCGGCCGCCGCGCTC
>WBNO01009907.1:0-24657 GCA_013400575.1 Peucedramus taeniatus
CTTGCCACAGCCATTTTCAAGACATGTAGATGTCCACAAAGCCATCACCTGTCAAGATTATCCTCAAATGTCCCTTTAGAATTAAACCTTCTAGTCTGATACCCTTCCTTTAATTCTTACAAAGAATTTTGATCTTACTTCTTTTTCTGCCATTTGTTAACAAGGCCAGTCACAGACACGATTTGCTGATACAGCTAGAAAATGAACATCTTGATTGCCAAACTTCAGATATGGCAGTAATCTAACTATAAAAGATCCATCATACTGGTAACTACTTCCCAAAGTTCGGATAGTGCTACTGTGTCATGGGAAGGGAGCCTCTCTCATCTACTGCCATCCCCAGTCCTTGTCTTTATCACTACTAAGCTGCTTCAATCCTCTCCCTCCCAGAGGAAAGGAAAAAAACTTAAAGCCTTCCCCAGTCACAAACATGTACATAAGTTTCTAAGACTTTTGGGGCTGGAAACCCATCAGCCCTGGATGATTCCCAGCACCTGTGCATGATTTCCTTACAAAATGGGACCAGCTGCCTTTTTAAGGGCCCCAGAACTCCCATGCTCTGTAATACTGGAGTGGGGGAGAAAAAAAATTCTTAAATTTTACTTAAGCAAGCACTGGAGTGGAAGATAAATTAGAGCTTATGGACTCATGAACAGGAGGTTAAGCTGAAGGCAGAAATAGAGTAAGGGCAAAGTTGGGAGGGAGTAAGAGGATCTGCTGTAAATCAGGAAAGAACAGTGAAAAAGAAAGAACAACAAGGCTGAAGGAAAACAAGTATTCTGGAGAAGATGTAAAGCGTAGGCAAGGAAGGAAAACAAGACTAACTGGGCATGCATAAGGGAAGAGACATGAGGTACAGACTAGAATTAATATGAATGTGGGCAAGGATATTAAGGTGAAATAATCACTTCTGCTTATAAATAAGGAAAATAAAACCCCAGCTGTTGAATTACTATATTTACTTGGTATATAGTGAAAACTGGAAGAACTTACTTATAAGGAGGATTCAACTTTAGAAATTATTTCAAAAGTATGGGTTGGACACGGTAGACCAGAACATCTGTTCAGAAGCCATTATGGTCCATTGTGCAAATTTTTCTTAGGTCAGTGCTTATTGGCTTAATAGAGTGCTCAGCAGGAATCCTTATGGTCCCCTCTATTAATCTTGCTGTCAGCCTTACACAAATTCCATACTTAAAAAAATATCCCCACCCCTTAGCCCCCCTACACTTACAGCATGACAAGAATGCAGAGGGAGTCAGACCCAGTCTTCAAAAAACAGAAGGAGGCTGCACAGCAAAGACACTGTGCATTGCAAGGGTAACAGGGGAGAAAGAGACACATTGCTGTGCTTGGCTTCCTCTCATTCCCTTTTCCCTTCTCTAAACACCTTATTTTTTTCTGATCCTCTGTTGTTTTTCACAGAAACAGAGTTTTTATCTCTTCTAAAGTATAAGACATCTGTCCATCATCACATTCCAAAACACAAGGGACACAGAGTTCTCTCTTCACTCATCCCTAGCTGCATCTTCCACTCAAAATGATCTTACAAGTAGAGCTTCTAGCCCAAGAACTGACAGATATCTTCTTGATGTTTGTTTGCATGAAAGGCATTTTTAAAAGGATTACTGCAGGAGGGGATATAATTTTTCCCTCTGCAGTCAAAGCAGAGTGTATTATCTATATTTTTAAGCTTTTGGAATGATACTTCCTAGGCAATGTCTATCTACAATGCAGTAAGTACAGTTGCCTCAAACAGCTAAGGGAAAGGTTGCACTGAAGTTGCATGGGATTTTTTCTAAAAATATCTTCATTATCCAGTATATGAAAAATAGATCCTGAAACATCATTAATTTTATGTTTTCCCTTCATTCCTGTGCATGATAAATTGTCAGAGAGTTTTTCTCTTCCAAATTAGGTACGCTTTGATTTATCTTTGAACTAGATGCCAGGCTGGGGTAAATTTTTCCTAATTGAACTGTAGTCTCTAGAAAAATTGCAGAGAGGTGTTCACATAGCCTTAATCACTGTGGTTCTGAAGGTTTGTTTAGCATAGCTGTTTGTTTTGGAATATTGAATTCAGAGAAAAAAAAATCTACATATTGCACTCCACAAAGCACATGAAGGTCTGAAGGCCACATGCAGTAGTTACTGCAAAATACTTAACTTTCTTCTGGACTTGATCAGTCCTCTGTATGTAATACATGTTGAAGACTGCAATCTAGCCCATCTTTCAGTAGAAGCAGAATTTCGGTATCACTGCAGAGTTTTCTCATGGATCCTGCCCTGAAGTTCAAGCTCTTTTGTGATTACTCTATGAAGAATGGTTGCCATTGCATTAATTTTCTCTCTCTCTTTTCTGAAAATCCTTTTACTTACCAGAATCTTTCATGGTGCATCTAAGTTTTGCATCTGAAGATGAGGCTGAATTTTCCAAGTAGTAAGCAGAATGAATAAAGCAACAGACTACAGAATGCTATGTAAATTATTCACATGATTTAGGATGTTTGGTTATGTCTTGAATTAATCAGTATGGTTTTAATTACACTTGTTACAAATGGAACACATTTTTTACTAGAGGATCAAGGAGCCAAGTTTTAAGATAACAGACTTTTCACAAGTTTTGTACCTTCTGTCATGACAGATCAAGCTATCATTCACTGCATGATGTGTATTACTCTTTTAACAGTAATGTTAGTTTTCTTCAGGGCAATGTCATAACAAATAAATATAAAGCATAAATGTGATGTCTTTATATCCTTAGCATCTGAGGTGTGAGATCACCTACATTAGCAACTGCCCTTGAGCTAAACAAGATAGCCTGAAAATTCAGATCTCTAGAATATTTAACTGCTGTTCTTATGGTTAAGAATTTATAGATAAACTGGTGCCAACTTTTACTATATGTAGCTTGGTTTTTTTGGATTTTGTTCAACTTCTAAAAGCCTGTTTTGACAGCACAGATTTGTCTATGGGTAAAATAGCTTAAAAACAGGCTGAATGCAGATTCCCTTGTAGCTGAAGATAAAAAATTGAAAGGAACTCTGAAAGAATTATATAAAAAAACATTAAGGGACAGACATGGAGTTACTTGGAGTAAATCAACATAGCTCTTTGAAATTCAAAGAAGCCGCGCTGATTTATACCAGATGAGGATCTGCCCATAATAAAATAAGTTTAAAATTTAAATATTTACACAACTGAGGTATTACAGAAAGTTTAAAAGTAAAATACTTTTCTTAATCTTTCCAGTCAAAGTTCCATGACTTTTTGTGGTTACTGGGATGTTTCCACCATGTTATATTTTTAACCAAGTTACTGGCTCTTAATTTGCTCCAGACCATCATATACCTGTATCTGCATGTAAATCTGAGCTGAAAAAAATTAAGCTGACCAAAAATAATGTTATCTCTTTTTCTAAAAGAGTTTTACAATTAACAAAAGATAATTACCCTTGAATTACAAATACAAGGTGATAACTAGAAAAAACAGGTTTGCTAACATGTAACATCTGAGCTGTTGTCCTGGTTTCAGCTAGGGTAGAGTGAATGCATACTCCACCAAAAAAACTAAGGAAATTTCAGTGCACTTCTGTTCAGCTGAAGGCTCTCCATAAATCTGATCTTCTAGCCCTTTAACTTCTCCCTCTGAATAGTGCTCAGGACTCATGTCCTGTGGATTTCTTTTCTCAGACATGTACTCCTGTTTATTGACAACTTCCCTGAAGGCAATGGCTTAGACTGTGTTGGAGTCCTTGTATGTAAACTGAAGATATTTTAATAAAAACCTCTAGATTAAAGGTTTTCTGTTGAGGATTTCTCAGTGCAGTCCTGTGTTCTGGTACAAGTATACCTCAAGGAACATGTGATCCAGTAGTGTTAATGTTTTGTATAGTTCTTTGTGCTGATCCGTAGTCCAGATGTTACAGCAGAAATTATCTGAAAGCTAGTGCTCTGCTTGGGACCATTTCTTTTTTTTAAATACAAAAAAGTGAGTCAAGTTATCCACCTGGAATAATGAAAAGAATTCCCCCTCCTCCAGGAAAACATCTCATCTTAGTTCACTGATCTTGCAGAAAAAAAAATTAAATCCTCCGAGCTTTCACTATGCCTCTGATTTTAGAAGCACTTGGTGCATAATATCTGATCAGTTAGTTGTCAAAGTGTTATTAGAAGTGTCTGGTGTTTCTTCACACAGCTAAGTATATTAGGGCTGAGTTTCAGAAAGTTAAAAGGTGGTTTACCATTGCTAGAATGTCAGCTGTTTAGTCTTTGCTTACCAGAAGCATACATAAGGAGTCCTCTACTGCAGACCCATTTCCAGTGCTCAGTTTTTCATACAAATACATTTGCAGCCTGTATATTAGCTGCACATCTGGAGCTGTTGATTATTTGATTTTTATATGAGTTGAACAAGTTACTTAAATGAGCATGCACTTTTTAGTGGTCTTTTGGGTCAATATGTAGGCTAACTACTTTAGCTGCACAATAATTGAACCCTTCTACATTTTAGTTAAAATTTCTCTTTGTAATTCAAACTATGATCATTGCTATTCTGAATTTCCAGATGTTTTACTTGGAACATGTTTATTTTAACTTTTTTTCAGTACAAATATCACTAATTATCCAAATATGCTTACGTAGAAATAGATGTAGATGAAAAATAAAGGGTTGATCTATAAATATATAAACTGAAATAGCTGTATAAACCTCCTACCCCTGAAAAAGTAAAAATGCTTTTGTCCTCTTTATATAGTAGCTTCAGAGTTATTACTCGGGGCAAGATGCATCAGGAAATAAACCATGTCTATATGTTGATACTTTTATTATGTAAAACATTCCTTGAATACTCTAAAATGTAGTAGAGTTCAAAATTGCTGTTACACATGGAATGAAAATGTTTGAAGTGTTGAGTACAGCAGCATTTTTGGTGGAGGTATTTTCATCATATGAAAAGATTATGGACTGAAGTTTAACACCTCGAGCATACAAGGCAAATATCTATTTTGCATTAAATATATATTTTGCCTCTCACCGTTTTTGATATATTTTTTCTCACTTGCAAAATCCTATCAGATATTACTTTATTATTCTATTAATTTATTTTGCATTCATAAGGAAAGAATAAGCAATGGGATAATGGAATTCATAGATTATGCCAATTTGGGATAAAATTATTTTAGATTATTGTCACAGTAGTATATGATTTTTTGTGATTCTTTCCATTTTACTTGCTTGTGCCCAGAAAAGCCTAATCATATACATATATAAAAAAAGTATGACTTATCTGATTATAGTACTATTTAATTATTATTTTATTATAATATTATAAGACATTTTTTAACAACTACTCTGTAAGGTTAACATTCCCCCTGTTGGAAAATCATGTAAAATTACTGCAATAAGGATGAATGGTAACTGCTAAGTTACTTTTATTGGCTGCATGAGCCCCTGAGTGTGACACCTGAAGATGAGACAAGGCAATAAATTAAAAAAGCTGGATGTGCCTCAACCAAATGATTTGGTAGCAGCTAGTAGTAACTGACTGACACATGCAGCCAGGCCATACACAAACATAAGCAAACAACAAAAATTAGGAATGAAAGAGGGAGCTGGGCTTTGTCCTGAGAAATACTGCAGCTAAACTTGGACAGAAAATATTTGGGGAAGAATATCAATGATGCTCACCCCAAGATGAGAAGCCCTCACCAGCCAGCCTGTCAGGGTTGTATTCCAGGGTACTCAATAATCCATTTTATCTGACTCCAGCTGTCGGGATTGGAGACCAAGCAACAGGTGTCCCAGCCTGGAAGGAAGGGTCAGGGCTCAAGGAGATTTTGTAAAGCACACAGCTCACAGCTAATGAGGAGACAGCGTTGCAGGTAGGGAGAGCTCACAAGAAAGTGAATAGAAGACATAAGAATATTTTCAAAAGAGTGATGTTAAATCTAGATGTGGCTAGAAAAATATATCATTTTTCAAGATATCTCAGTAGAACTATTTGTGTGTCCTGCATATGATTAAGAGACTCATACAATGGAAAGGGAACGTGAGGAAAAAAAGAAAAATATCTTCTAGAATGTTTCTATCCTAGAATGTTTCTATCTCAAATATTCAGGTTTAAGCCAGTATTGTGTTGAGGCTATAATTAAACAAAAAGGTCAAACTTTGCGAAAATTTGCTCCAAATATGTGAACATTTGCAGCTCAAAATGACTTTCATAACATTTGCAGAACCATTATATCTTGGGAGTTTTTTTTCAGGTTTTCTACTCTTTTTGATCTGAACTTCCCTAGTTTTGGTTTGGCTTTGTTTTATTTAAATCATTTTTTCCTTATTATCTATACTACTTGCCAGCATTTATGACCTTAAATGTAGAACAGCTTCAGGCAGAATTAATTCAGTCATGATACTTCTATTCTGAAGCAAATCACGAGGAAAATTAACACTCATTAAAACCAAAAGTGTTTAAAATCTAATATCTCATTGCAAAACTGTCCATTTACTAAAACCCAATTAAAATGCAATTAGCTTTTTAAGTGATGTATATAATATCTAAGAAGGTCAATTGCTCTGCACTTTATAACTCCAATTTGTTTTCAGATTATCTAGTGAAAGAAAATTTAGAATGGCTTTTAAACTTTTCACTCTTAGGATATGCAAGTAAATGTTGTCTTTACGTAAACATTTTTTTTATTAAAATAAAAAATATTAATAACTCATTGGGAGTAATTCTGCATTTATTTTTCTGTTCTTTATGACAGCCACTAATGCTAGAATTAGTAATTCTAGTAATAAAGAACCCTCTTTCATGAAATCCCTTACTTTCAAAACCACTGAAGTAGTTTTTTTAATCTAAATAGATCAGCATGTTCTAACCATCAAAGACATATAGTCAAACTGTAAATAGCTATCAATGGGAGGACAGACACCTGTTTGATGATATAATAAATTACTTCTCTCTAGGTAACCTTTTCTCCTTATTGACCTGTGAAAGAGCTGGACACTTAGCTGAGAAGGATTCCTACATTCCACATCTCTTACATGATTGGATGGCACGAAGCATGACTAATTTCATATAGTAATTTGATTTGGAGAAAATTTGCTGTATTATAAATCTTTTGTAATAAATCCTGATTGCAAAAATACCATTTTCAAACACTTGTTATATTGTTCAAACTATGAAAGAAATCTGTATCAAAAGCCAGTGTAACTGCCTTGCTTTTCATATATATTATTTTAAAAAGTATGAACCACCTTGAGGAGGAAACTAAATTCCCAGCTACCTCTTCAGTGAGATTCCAGTGTAAAGTATTTAGCATCCTTATTTCCTTCCTGCTCATGTTAACAGGGTTTGTTCCTTCTTAATGACTGGTGGGCTGAAAATATATTTACCCTTGATTTGATATTCATATTTGAACTTGCTGCTTCTGAAGTATTTAAGAAAAAAATGTTTCCATTCTTTTGCATTTCTGTATCTGGTAAATTTTTTTCCATCCACAAATAGTTATATCAATTTAGAATTTGTCTTGCTGTTATTGTGTTTAAACTACTTTAGTAATTATCTATAAATCAATATCTCGTACATTTCATTCTCTTCATTTGTATGAACACATTTTTATTGCTCTTTGCTCCTCCCTATCAACTGGGTTTTTTCCTATCAATTTTCCTATCAAGTGAGCAAAGTTACAGTAAAAGTAGTCTCTCTTTTTGAATTAAGTTAGGTTTTGGGTTGGGGTTTCTAAAGTTATTTTTAACTATTCTAGTGATTTAAAAAATGAATCAAAAATAATTCTTGTTGGTACTGTTTTCTTGCTTCTTAGGCAGTGATTGTAGATATGTTATTTTATTTACACTCAGAAATTCCATCAAGGAGATGATTCCTAGCAGGTAACTATGTGTTTGAGCTTTTTAATGAAGTGAAAATTAGTGTATTTTCTGACTTCCCTGCTCATTTTTATCAGGGAAACATCGGGAAAAATTACCCTCTGGCTTTTTGTATTTCTGTAATTTCTGCTAAATTATAACTAAAAAGCAAGCTGTAGTTGTCAGGCTTGGAATAATTTAAATTCATCTTTTTTCAAAACAGTCTTTTTTTCTCTAAAAATATTGGACAAGTTATTGGGTAGTTTCAGAGATAAGTATGACTTTTAATGTGAATTGTATTTTGTTACAGAATGATCAAACCAGTGTGAAACCATTTTGGATACTTGGGCTTTTAATGTTTGAATACCCTTATGATGAGCGGGATAAAAGTGTCTTAAGGAAGTGGAGTTATGTAGATATATATATGCATACATACATATATAGATATATATAATTTTAACCTATGTCATACACTTGAGGCTTGACTTGTCCTATATCCAGCACACCTGGGTGCCAGCCCAGGCTCAGCCACAGGTTCTGGATGTGCTCTGGAGCTCAGTGGAGGAGGCAGTGGGGACCCTCCTGCCCTGGACAGCACAAACATGCACAAGAAGGGAGCACCAGCTCTTTAGGGAATGTTCTCCATCATCTCTCACAGTGGTGTCACTCATCTGCCCACCCCACTGCTCAGTGCACAAGCAGCCCTGTCACCTGAGCACAGGGCAAGCCAGATTTGTGTCATTCAAGGGTAGGTTTGGGGCTGTGTTCCTTCTTCTTACTCTTCCTCAAAGACAGGACATATTTGTAATCCCTCTATATTCTATGGAATGGAAAACATTGCTGAAAAGTAGAAATTGTTTCTTTAGTGACTTTGATTTTCTAATGAGATAGTTATCTTTCCTTTTTTTTTTTATTTCCCCCCACCCTAATTTCTCATGGAAAAGCTAAGGGAAAAAAAAAAAAGAGAGACAGAGCCTCATTTAAAAGCAGATGTATTGAAATTAATTAATGCCTTTGTGCTTATTCATTTAACCAGAAAAGTATTGGTTGTGAAAAATACCCAGCTTTACTCAATCAGAAAATTACGACACAAATAAGCAAAAATCCTATAAGTGATTATTACCTTCTAATCTGCATAGATAACTGTAAGTACTCTCATGGAGGGTAACAAATTATGAAGAACTTCAAGACTATTTTTCTAGTCTTTCATTTATTTTGTCTTTAATATTTTTAATGGCCTGGACAAATAGAAGTAGATATCAAACACATTTTTGTAATCTTTAATTAGCATCAAAGCAAGCCCAGGGTGTGAACAGTTTTTAAGGGAAAAACCCATTATAAGTAAGTCTAGATCTATTTGTGCACTTGTGACTGGAGTCAAAGTTGACAGTTTATTGCAGTAGTGGTATGTACATAAAATTTATATTCACAACCCCAGAAGAAGGGTTTGGCTTAAACAGATCAGAAGTTCATTTTTTATTTCAGTTGACTAATACCCTTGGAAGATAGCTTCATGGTTGTTTTATTCAATGATAAATTTGTGAGAGTCGTTGCCTGTAGGAATGTGGTAGATGAGAGGAATATGGACAGAAATAAAATCCAAGCAGAACAAAAGGTCCACAGAGGGACCTCTCTGACAGTTAAACCCCCTTATTGATTGATGTAGCATTCAGTATCTTCTGTTAGGAGATTTGTACTTGGACACTGTTTTTACTGTTATCTTGTTACGCCAACTTCTTAAAGTAAGGAAAAAGAAATAGTCTCCTTCCTGTGTAACTTTGGCAGAAGAATGGAAATGGTTAAATCAATGTGCTCACAATATCCGCATGAAAATTCTGGTGATTTTCATGAAGTATGAACCCTACCTCTTCATAGTAATTTTCCAAGAATAAGGTACTTCATGCAGTAGATAAACATGAGAGGATCCCATATGTTTTTCTACTATTATTATTAATATTGTGACTGGTGATTATCACACAGTAATAGAGAAATGGAGTTTGGATGTCATTGCAGAAGTTCAGAAAGAAAAAGCTTTTCAAACAATAAGCTATATGACCTTTGGATTTTAGATAAGTGGAAATACAGAACTTATCATATTTCATCTGTAATCGTATATTTGATAGAAAATATGCATGGAATTAAAAAGGACATCAGCTAAAAATGTATTCACATGCTCATGAAGGGTAATTAAAACTGATTATATGACCTGACTGGAAAAGGGAGGACAGGGTGCATGCAAGAAAATTTAATGGAATATTTAAGTAGGGATTTTTAAAGTGTTGAAATAGATTCTATTTTTTAAAATAATTTTTAATCTATTCCATAAAATTCTCTATTGGTACCAAACACAATTTATTAATTTTTTTTTTTACAAGTTGGGTGGGTCATGGGTAGCAGGAATAGGATTTTAAGGCTGTTTTTATTTTTCTATTATTTTAATTTAGTATTCAAGGACCAAAGAATATTTGAATAAAGGAAAACAGGCATTTAGTCTGAGATGTGAATGCTGAGGGGACACAGGTCATCTGAACCTTTAACCATCACAAATGTTTTGAAGCAGTTGGAAGAAACTATGTAAAGTATCCTAAGTATTTTCGTTTTCTTAATTTTGTGAGTATTTTGTAGAATCAAAAATGTCAAGATATGATGTGTGGGCACTGTGGTGAAGGACACCACCATTGAGGAAGAGCAGCAAGAGACAATGTGCCAAATCAAAACAGACATTTGGAATAAAACGGGTTTACTCAAACATAAAACATTGTCATGCTTTTGGATACAAATAGATAATTCTAAGAACTCTAGTTTCTAACACTCTTTATCCCCTTGCAAGGTAAACCTGGGAAAAAAGTGAAAAGGAGATCCCATGATCTCCCCTGCCCAGAGCTCGTGGCAGTTTCCAACTAACTCATACGAAGGCACAAAAAACATAAAGAAAGAAAAACACATTTTAAAAAAGCATTTAAGTCCTTAACACGATTTTTGATTATTGCTGGTTTTTGTATATGGGAGAGGATAGCCAGATACTGGTACCATAAAGATATGAATAAATACACAGTGAATACAGAGTCCAAAATCCCTGAGAATAAAAGCAAAAATCTGGTCAAAATTAAATTTACCTTCAATCCTTTTTGTGTCAGGAAAAATCTCAACTCCTTGCTCACCATGAGAATGACCGCAAGGCAGGCAATGCCCTTTCAACATCCAAAGCCCCTTTGCCTTTGAGTCTTATTTTGTGCCCAAAATTTAAAAGTGTCCTTGATTCCTTTTTGTGCCTTATTGTTGAACTTCTTCCATTCTGTCAAAGTTCTGTCCTTACAGTTTCAGGGCTTTAAAGCCTCATAATGACCTTTCTAGTTGATCCTGACCCATTCTTCATGCTACTACGATGTAGTGTCATAATGCTCCCATGAAGTACAGTCCCTGAAGGGGTTAATGCTCCCCTGCCATTCAGCTGTTAGTGTCTCCTGAATTTCCCACTGGACTGTCACAAAGGATAACAGAGATGTAATAAAAAGGTCACACAGGTGCTCCCACAGAATATGTTATCAAGTCCTAGCAGTGAAGGAATGTGAGTAGCCCTATTTAAATGAACAATGAAGATACAATAAAAGGGAAGCTGAATTACAGGCAGCAGGCAGGTTTGAACTAAAAGAGTAAACAGGATTTACTGTATTCAAGGAGTCTGAAAAATTACTCTCATTAGCCATATATCAAGGAAATCGATAATACCATTATGTGTTACAATGAGAATTAGCTTTAACAGCTATTTCATACAGCTCAACAGGGACCCACAGCTAATTCAATTTTTACCACATTGTATTCACACTAATATTCCTTCAAAATGGTATTATTTTTTGGTTTGTCATTCATCTATTTCCTCAATTTACTCAATACATCTAGGAAAATAAAATACAGCCCTCAAGAGGTGTAGTTGTAACATCAGGTTCATTGCTCCTGCACCTTGTGTCAAAACACTGAAGACCAAACCTTTGTCTTGCATGTACTGCTATTAATGCCTTCATTAGCCAGTCAGCTTTCTATTCCACAGTAGATCAATGCCAGCTCCCAATGATTCCTTAAAACAGGTCATCCATGAGGACTGCTGCAGTAAGGATCCTTCTGTGTACTTCTCTCCTTGATTTTCCTTTATCAGAGGCTTCCTTGGATAGCTATTATTCTCAAGAGCAGCAGCTCCGGCTTAATTGGGAGCCAGCAAATGAAAACAATTTGGCATTCACACCTTTACTGTGCTTCATGGCCTAACTTAGTAAATAAAGGCAGGAAGGAGGGAGAGATATAAATGGGTGCTTTGTTAAAAAGTATCCAATAAATATGGCTGATGTGGATAGAAAATTCATATTCTACAAAGAAAGCAGAATAAAATGTAAATAGTAAATTGTGGCAAGGCAATACAAGTAGGACATTTAAGAATTTTAGTGTGCAGAGACTTGTGGCAGAAGTCTTAGATTTTATGTGAGAGAAATCTGTACAATTATTCAACAGAGCATAACCAAAAGAGCCTGTGATAACATGCCAACAGTCTTCCACAGGGTCATTTCCCTTGGTACAAGGTATCATAATTGATTTAATTTACTATCTAATTTTGCTTCCTTTACTCCATTAAGATATTTTTATCAGAAAGTGATAGGCACACCAAGATTTTTTTTGTGTCAAAAAAACCTCAAACAATTTCCAGAGAGAAAATGAGGAAACTAGAGAGATTGAGGGAGGAGAATCAGATATCGTTTGTTGCATCACAACTGTTGCTCTTCTAAACTTTATCCTGTATCTGACCATCTATTCCTCTAGACAGATATACAAGGTACTAAATCCTGAGATATATGAGATTACTAAGTCTTATATAATAGTAATTGGAATTAACATCCACAAGTCATTTCCAGCATCCTAGTATATGTTGCAAATGAGACACACATGCCAAACATGCAGCCCAGATTAAAAACATTGCTTCACAATGCATTTAGCCTATGACAATGCTAGTGAACCCTACTGAGTTGCTTCTTTTTCTAAAATTTGAGTTCTCTTCATTCCTTGTGTGATTTTTATCTAAAATGCGCTTTTATACCACTCTAACTAAATAATTAAAAACCTGATATTTCCTTTTGACCCCAAGTGGAAGTCTGTAATGGATCAAAATGATCAATGTTTTAAATTGACCATTAGAGTTTCTTTATTGAACTTTTTATTTGTGTCAAATAACAAGTTGATTGAGAAAAATATTCCTATATGAGAACAAAACAGGATAATAACTGCTGGTGATTACTTGGTCATTACTGTGCATTGCAAAATAATCCTTTTTTATTTTATCCTTAAAAAAAATAGTCAGTTACTTGTCATATGCCATACTGTGCACACAGGTTTTATGTGGAACTCAGTTGTCCTCTCAGTTTTTCACCTATACAATTACTCTTGGGGATCCAGGCAAACACCTGGATTCTCAAGTTGCCTCTTGCAGATTCTTTGTACGTGATTGTGTGTTTAAAGTTTGACTGAATAATAATAAAGTAGTTATTAGGTAGTATTGGGTAGTTAAAATACAGGAACACGTGCAGTTTTTAATGGGGGTTTTTGTTGTGGGTTTGGGTGTTTTTTCCCCCGAGGAAATGCCTAACTGGCTGGAGACGTACTCGATTGCTTGCTTGAACTGATGATTGTTTCAATTGAAAACAAAGTTGCAGAAGGTCAGAATGGGTCACTTGTACGATATTAAATATTCCTAAATTGGCTGTGTTCTTGGTGGTTTATTAAGAGCTTGGTTTAATGTTTGCCAGTCTTCTCCCATGTAGAATGTTGCTGTAAGGGACACAATATCAAAATGTGTAAGAAACTGTCCTACCTAGGTGAGGCCCAGAGTTGTTTATATTTCATCTTCAGTTTCCACTGAAACACATTACTTGTTATCAGAAGACTGAGCAGATCATCGAATACAATTTATTTAGTTTTTGAGAACTGACAACACCTGTACAAGTTACACGTCACTTCAACTGAGAGTTCTAATAAAATAAAATAAAGTTTTTTAAAGTTTTTTAAAAGTAGATAGAAATTGTAAGAAAGTAATTTTGAGGGGAGTCATGAAGCAGCAGTCTAGAAGCATTCTTCCAGAATGGAAGAAAGACGATGAAAGAAAATAACAAGATCAGAGTTTTCAATATGTATTATGAGCAAACCCTTCTGCCACCTTGCCCTTCTACATCCAAAGCGGCCTTTTGGGGCCACGTCCTCCCACGTACAGAAGGCAGACTGTTATTTGACCAAGACAAAACAACAGAAACTCACAAGATGGTTACATGCAGATTCCTCTTCTGTCTGCATCACTCTCTAGTTTCATGCATTCATTCATCTGCAGCTGCCTTCTCTCATCTTCGAGGCTACATCAAGGCTTCCTGCTGCCAGGCTGTGGCGAGACGTCTGGGCTCAGACGTCCTGGAGGCAGAATGAAGGCACCCATGAGTGATTGAAGGTAACAGATAGATGGACTAAGTGCTCATTAACAATACGTGTGCCTATGAAAAATCTGGTGCCCCAGGCCAACTGTCCATTTGGCCCAACCCCAGCATTTAACAGTTGCTCAAAAATATTTGTATTCCATTATAGTTACTTTTTCCCACATATTTACTGTAAAGGACTGACATAATGAGTTCCAGCTTTTGAACTAGACTGACCTGTCTTGTCAAAATCAGAGCCATGTCAGCAAAAGCTGGAAACTTGTGAAAACTATGTGTGAAGCCTGCTACACGTGATGTATTTCAATGCAACTTTTTTTTCTCCACATGTAGCCCAACCCATGCTGATGAACTTAGGATATTCTGAGGAATGTGTGTGCAGTGAACAGCAACAGAACATTAGGATGGCATGCTAAGATACAAACCATTGTTTTTCTATTAAAATATACCTTTTCTTACCTTCACCAGGTACACATACAGTGCTATTGAGATGAGTGTTTCAATTCTTCACCTATTCATCTTTCTTATACCTTGTTTCTGGGAGAAAAAATCAGCCTAAAATGAGCCATGCTATTGTCCTATTTCTTTAAGATGTTATTTGCTAGAGAATAACAATCAACAAAAGACTGGGGGCTGGCTTGCCAGCTAGCAAAATTAATTACATGAAATTATATGGCTAAGATCCTAACACTGCTATAGCTTCAGAAAATACAAGCAGTGATCAATTATGTGTGAATTTCCAAGCATTTTTTTATAGATCTGCACAGAATACATGAGTATAATTCTGTCAGACCTCCATCTCTCAAATCACTTTTTTTTTCTCTCAGGCTCTTGGAATAGATTTTGTCACGTGTAAACTTTAGAAAGGCATGTCCTTCAGACAGCATTTGTCTCATCCTACCTATTCTGGGCACTGGTGAGAAGCACTGGCCTTGTTGCCCTCCAGGTCTTGGCTACATGGTCCCTATACTCCCAGCCCATGCACGTTGGTCTCTCTTATCCTCCCTGCACGAGGAGACAATGTAAACCTTCCAAAACCTTTTGTTTTCTGTGATTATGCGAGGAAAAGAAAGCTTAACAAGGGATGGTTGTGATGTCTGAGGTATTTCCTACTTTTTGTAGGTGCTCAGAGGCTCCAACAGCAGTTTCTGGTGATCCTCACAGCCCTGTTTCCTATACAGTCTGGCTTTGTGCTTGATGGAGAAACTGGGATGTGATTACTCAACCAGGATATTCCTCCTGAAGTTTCAAGCAATTTTTTTATTTGCTTGCACTCAGTATTAACAGAGTGTAAGTCAATATTTACTGGAAGACTGTGCAGGGAGCAGAGGTTGATGTTCTTTTAGTATTTCATAATATTCTAATTAGCATAAAGAAGCTGATTAAGCTCACAAGATGAAATTTTACTTCAGACACAGGTATTTAATCTCTAATAAGTTCAGCTTGGGTCCATTTTATGGTAGCAGATATCAATACAAGGGGGAATACTGCTAGACTTCTATTAAAGCTACACTGATAGCTTTAATAACTTCCTCAGGATGTGGCCCCTTGCTCCACAGGCAAGGGAACAGAGTGGCTCAAGTGCCTGCTTTCCAGGGTGAGTCACTCTAAAGCCAGTAGGTTATTTCCATGTGTCATAGCAGTCCATGTCTCTTGTGAGCTGTTTGTGATGTCCTTGCAGCCTTAAAACCTAGGTATTTTTGCTTGAGAAATCATTCCTTGGATAGCTTGAAGACTGTCACATTATAGTGTCACCCTAAGGTTGTATGGTGTGTCCAGCAGTGGCACTAAAGGAGTGCTGGGTATCTGCAGCAGAAGGGCTACTGGAAAAACATCTTAATGCTGGAAAGTTTGAAATAGCCCAGCCAGGTGTAGTTTCATTCTTTTACCCATGGCACCTGTAGGGAGGGGTCTCTGCACCAATTTAGCCTCAGAACCATACATAGGTTTCATCTCAGAGGGGAATGTGGACAGAATTGAAAGTGAGAACATGAGTTATGTGATGAAGTCGTCCCAGGTCATCTGTGTGCTACTCAAGTGTTGAGCCAAAAAAAAAAAATCACAGAAATTTGGATTTAAAAAAAAAGAGTAAAGTTAAAAGTTCAAATTTGGAGCATTGACAGTGTTTTCAGGGATAGTGACCTATTTCTACATTTTCTCCTCTGTTCACAAGCCTTCATGTATAATATTATCATGTTGGATTTTATGACAGTACTAGCTTACTATAAATACTGTGTATAAGCAATTGCTAATTTCATAATTTCTTTATTTTGACCAATTTTTCTGATTTGAGCCAAAATTATTTGCAATGTATTTTATAAGAAACTTTAATTAAAACTCTACGAAAAAGATACCTTGATCCCAGGTTGGCACTTTCCAGGCCCTATAATATTACAGGCAATAGTAAATATTAAAATATTGTCTAGCATGCAAGGTTTTCTTCAGAAACTTTATTTTTTGCGTATGACCAACTCTTCTGAAGCTGTTTTCTGCCACTTTTTTCAAGACAATTGCACTCTTATCCTGTTAATCTTTCCACTTATTCCACTCCTATTTTCTTATATGTACAATAAATGCTAAAATCTGATATTTAATAAAAAAAGTACGACAACTGTTTAAAATAAAAATCTGTGCGTAGCAAACAACAAATTATAAAGCTGAAGAAAATATAATTTGGTATTTATTTTATTGATGTAAAATAAAAAATAGCCAGAACCACCTCAATCATCCCAGCTGCACACATCCTGGAGGACACCACCCCTGACAGCCACCTCCTCCCTCGTCATGTCTCATGGCTGTGCCACCTTGCAGACAAGCCTAATCCATGCTGCTTGTGGTTAGGTCAGCATTTGGCTCTTCAGTGACAGCTGAGGCCAAGTGGGCAGCTAGAATGGGCACACTAACAGTTTCCACTTCACAGGAAAAATGTGGGTAGTTTTTGGGGGTTTTTTTCAGGTAATTTAATTTTTAAACATGTTAATATGTAATTATGTAGCTCTCCTTACTTTTGCAAATAGGCAGCTACTATGGGAATTCAGCATGCAAGTTTTTCTATTTTACCTCAGAACTCTCTCCACGTATCCTGCTATCACAAGCCTTAGGCAACTAGAAGAAACAGAAAAGAAATTAAAGTAAATAATCAGAAGACTGTATGACATTAATGACATTAATTTTTATTTAAAATACACTTTGTAGATATTCCTTAGAGAGCTCTCCAGAGTATCTTGTCATATTGTGAGATTTTCTAAGCACTGAAAGATTTCTAATGACTGATAGAGAGTAGTATTACTTTCCAAGTGATCAGTGTGGTTTCCTTTCATCTTTGAGTTTCTAGGAAAGAAGCCCCTAATTTAAAGTCCAATATCTTTCTTCTGTTCCCATACGCAGCAGATGGCACATGCAACTACATCCTACTTTCCAATTCCTATGTGACATTTATTATTCATCAGAAAGGAAGTTAAAAAATATTATCTTTGCAGCTTCTGGTTTGGCTGGTCATATAAATTAGACAAAATATTGCTTAAAATAAATTATATTTGAAAGCATAAAAACTATTAAAAGTATAACATAGGGGCCACCCAGTGGGGCAGCAGCTGCCAAAGCACAGTTCAATGAGGAAAGCACAGTTTGTTGAAACAAAGTTGTTGACAATATTGTCTACTATATATTTTTACATTCATCTATGGTATTTCTTCATATAATAATAAGGAAATTGGAGAAAGCTCAAGTACCAGTGATCATCTATTCAAATACATCCAACTTTTCTTCTATTTGAGGTCTCAGGATCATTCTATATGGCTTTAGAGTAGTGCTTATTAATGCCTCTTTCCAAACTGCAGGCAAAGTTTTAATTTATATTTGCAGGTATCATTATTTAAAGGAAAATATTGTTACTCAATTAAGTGAAAATCTGTATTTTTAAGTAGATATGATATGGTACATCAGACATAAAAGATGGAAGAGTCTTGGACAGCAAGGCAAATCTCCCTCAGAAATAAAAAAAAATAATTGCATGATGGTAGCTTAATTTTTCTTTAGACTGAAGTAATTCTAGTGTTGGGTCATCAAAGACACCTGAATGTTTTAGAAACACAAATTATTGGTATTCTAAAAGACTTAAAGACTTTTTTGTGTATTAAATTTCTTAAGTTTTTGTTTCTTAAATTATATTTTAAAAGCAACTAGCCTTTTTCAGCTCACAGGGTCAGTTGCAAGTTCACCCAACACTGACTTCCCTTTAGGAGTTGTGCCCCTGACCTAGAGTTTTGTACACTTCCTAAACTGTTTCTGCTGCTAATGATGGGGGAAGAGAAAGGAAAAAAAAAAAAAGGAAAAAAAAAAAAAAGAAAAAAAAAGTGAAATTCAAATTTGTCCCCTGATCTTCAAANAATTTAGAATTTGGTTTTGTTTTAGTTTTCCACAATAGTAAGGTGCTTTGGACAATGCCTTCCTGCTATGTCTGCTCAGCTTCTTGACTAGAAAGAGATCAGTTCCATGGTAACATGCTTTTTAAATACAAAAACAAGTCACTGTGTAAAGCATCTTACAAAATACCTGGCTTAGGGAAAGACAGAGTATTTCTTCTCAATCCATACTATTGTTACTGAATTGCATTCTTCATAACTAAAAATATTTCCATGTGAGGTCTGTTTGTCTCCATTACAGAAGCTGCATGCATCTTGCTGCATGCAAGGATGCATCTAGAGGGGATCAGTGCATGACTTAACAGATTCAACATTCTTGAATTCAAGGCATATATGTACCAGTTAATCTTCTAATTAATCCTCACTGTACACCATTTCTCTGTGAAATCATAGATCCAAATTTCTTAATCATTGCTTTGATGTTGATAATTAAATTCAATTGGTTATAAAGTTAGATGTGTTGAGCAGAGGTTACTCTAATGTAGCATTTTAATCAGAATTACCTTGTAGAAAGTCACCCTGGTAATAGAAAAAGAAGAACAGAAGAGAAGCTAAAAATTTGCCTTACTTCCTAATCTCATAATATCTACTTTTATACATTTTTCTTTCTTTTTAACTTTCAAAGGATGCAGTTACTGAATATTTAATACCTTCAGTGATGCTTTTCAGTGGTCAACTTTTAAAGTGATCTGTATGTGGATGAATCCAGGATATTCAGGTCTTGGAGTCATACTATTCCCCAAGAGGCTATTGGCCTTGTTAAGCCTTGTAAAACTTTCTGCCAGAATATAATTCCTCACAAATAATCAGAGTAATGGATAAAGTGTGAATATGAAATCTTATGACCTTGAAAGTTATTCTATAAATGTGTGGAATTCTGGTACAGCTTTCCAAAAGAGGTGTCTCTGCACAAGTAAACTTGAAAGTTTCAGAGTTACCCTTATGAGTTTTTTTTTAAAAGTAGGAAACAACAATCAGGATGATCACATTGACCTATGTAATTCTGATGCTACCCAGGTCTTCACTCTATCTTCACAGTGGATGAAAGGACCACTTATTTTATTTAAGCTTACAAGACTTTAACTTCTTGATTGATGAAATTTGGATTAATTTTCATGAGGCTTTTGAATGCTATTATTCAAAATTGTTGGAACATTTTTGAAATTGACAGCTATCTTAGTAGTATAGTGTTTGGGGTTTTTAATTCTCAAAGTAATGTTAAACAGTAAGAATGCAGATTTTCAAACTTCAAGAATATATACCTTGCATATAGTCCTTTCAAAGTTTATATAATAATAACACATTAATTATAATATGTGTTATAATATAATACATTATTAATGCTCTTTTATAAAAAGCAGTATGTGTTTTCAATTTGAATAACTTGTTGTTTCTACCCCTGTTTCCTTCCAGCTCCTAACTAGTTAGTGAACTAACTGAAATTGATTTTCTTCAATATTAAAAACCTACTGACAGATGGATTAAGATGATCATATTCTTCAAAGCTCCTGAAAGTAATTTGCCTTTGAGAGATGGAAAATAAAACAGTAATTATTAGTCCAAGGATTTTGTAGGTTAATCTAATTAAGAATCCAGACTTGTTATGTCTTGGTTGGAGTCCTATCCTAGTAGCAAAGTAATTTATAGTTCATTTCACTAGAAATTTTTTGCCATCTGCCTACAGAAAAAAAAAAAGTAAAAATATTTCTAAAGTACCTACAGCTTGCATCACACTTCTATTCTGCATCATATTTTTGCTACTACATCCAGATGGGCTGCTCCTTTGCCATGTAGTTAGTAATATTCTTCAGGCTTGATCATAGTGAAGGAAAGACATTTGTAGAATATCTTGCAAATTTTAAATAAAATGTTGTGGCTTATACAGATTGAGCTTGTCCCTTTCCCTCTTGAACTTTCTCCTTTTCCCCAGCTTTCCCTATATCACTTTCTAACATGGTACCTCAGATACTATTGTCATTCATTGTCTGATAGAAGTACTGAGAGATATTATTGGGATAACACAATATCTCACGTCTTTATTTCCAGAATATTAAAATTCTTAGTTTTATTGGTGTGTATGCATATTATTCTCTTACTAAATTTGATTGTTATATAATTTCAAGATTATTTAGGTTGCTTCTGGTCAACTGTGATACTTCCAAAACATTCTCATCTGTTTGGTAACAATTGACCTCGTATTCAATATTTTCAAATATTTTGGTTTTGAAAATTTAGGATAAAAAAGGATTTAGTTATTTTCTGTAAGTCCTATCCTATGAATGTTCTTCAGAGATGGTTGAAATAAACCACTTTTAGTTTGGTTCCATTTGTTTTAGACCATAGCTTTCATTAAAAAATTATTCAATAAATCTTTTGGCGAAGGAAATATTTGCATATATGTTTGGATTTTTTATCTCTCAGCTTGCCTATACATTTTCTATTCATCAGATGTCATTGTAATGATGGGCAGGGTAGAGTCTAAATATTGTTCTTTTTTCTACTGATGATAGGCTGAGAATTGAACACGCTGATAAAAAATTCCTTCATCTGTTTCTGAAGACTTAAAAAGCTCCAAGTAACCAGGCTAAACAGAACACAAGCAAAATATATGCATTTGATTATATGAAATCTGTCTTTACATCTCCTTTAGTATGATGCCATTCTTGGTTTTTAGTCCTATCAAAAGGAAAGGAAAAGCCTTGTTTAACTCTTCGAAGGCAACTATTACCACCAAGGAATAAATTAAGCTTTTAATGCTTGAAAGATAGCATTAGAAAAAATCTAAATTTTTTGTATTTCACAGCTTCTTCTTTATTTAAATAAAGCCTAGTTTTGCCAATGGACCCACTTTTTCTACAAATACTGGCATTTAGCTGTGGGTAGTAGAGACCTACCATAGGTTTATGGTCCTTTTCATTTTGCCCTTTGCTTTTCCCATCTAAATTTAATAGTAATGTGTTTGAGCCCTTAAAGAGTCCCTTAGCCCCTAAATTCATTGGCATGTAGGCACAACTAAATCAAGGCAAAATGAATGTATCATTCAAATACAAATGATCTTCAATTTACAGCTATTGTAAATTCTGCTTCCCATCAAGTATTCACTTTAGAAAACATGCATTCAAAATTGTTTTTTGATGGTTTTATATGCTCTGTATTTCTAGAAATACAGCTCTTTGAAAAATGTAATTTAATTGAAAAAGGCTCTCTGAAGCACATGTCCACTAAGTACCTTTTGAGTAGAATTGGAGTGCAATGTTTTGAAGCAATGTCCTTCCTGTGCTGGTGCAGTGCTCTGCACCCACAGATCCAGATCTGCACTCAGGCAGATGGAGCTCTGAAGACAAAGCTGCCTTCCAAATCCATTGTTTTTCGTCCCCATAATAAATATTCACAGAGAGGAAAAATCTATTGAAATGAAATTAAATAGTTTCACAGGATTTTGTCTTTCTATCCCAGTAATAATTTGGCCTTTTTGTTGAGGCTGTATTGTTCTCAAACATAATTCTATATGATTCCCATGCAGATGAAACACTAACACAGATGATAATTTAAAACTCTCCTTATTATTCCTCATAAGAACTTCAATAAATCATTATAGTGTTATCATTATTCCAACTTGTTGTGACAAGGCTACAACCTTCATGTTTCAAAATGAGTTAGGTCTGAATTTATCTAAGCCTAGGGTACTTTATGTGTTCTGAAAATGTCATGAAATTTTCACTGCCATATATCTTCATAGTGCTAATTTACCGCCAGAACCATATGTTTCTAATCTTAGATTACAGCTGTATAAAACACTCAAAATTGTGTTCATTAAAAGTATGCCTGTGGTTAGGTCAGTCTATCTATATTTATTTTAGGTATGAGGTAGAGTTTTTTATTCTATTGCTAGTCATTTGGTAGGGACTGTGGGACAAATAGGAACAGCACAGAGGAACTGAGAAGAAAAGCAAATGTGAGAACAAGATATTGTTTTTGTCCATGACAGGAAAGTTCAATTTTTTTCCATTTGTAAACCATTTTTATGGTTTTGTATGCATTAAACATTTGCTCAACTCCAACATATTTCTTCAATATTGGCATGGAAAGAAAATGCCAAAGGTGATGCTTCGGTGTGTGCATTGCTTTTCATAAATATTCAGGGTTATAGTTTTGGTTCTTTTCAGAAAGTTGGAGGAAAATACTGTCAAGTACATGATAGCAAAAGAGTATCCAAAAGAAAAACATCTGGGAAAAAATTGTATTTTGAACCTATGAGCTTTTTGTTGTCAGTCCTACTCTCAAAATGGCGCAAGATGCTTGCATATACATTGTTACATGCAAGAACCTTATTTGGAGGGCATTCCAGTGCATCGTGTGTTACGAGAAATGACATGCAGTAATGTTAGTTTATTTTTGGTGCTGTTGTTTAAGTTAAATAGATACATAAAACTTACATGAGTTGTTGGCACGCAAGTTATTGCTTCCTGGGGACGGCAGCAAGTTACTGAAACCTTTTTGAAATGATGTCATGATTTTTTGTAATTGAATATGCATATTTTACATGTTGGAGGCTGAAACACACTTTTTTTGGCAGGCTCTTTCAACAGATGCACAGGCTGGGGCCCTATTCTAGGAGATCTTACAGCATACGTAAGTCAATATTTGTGCATAATTTATAAAACTGAGCAGTGGAACATGGCTTTTCCATCAAATTTACACAATCATATTTCCCTCACTTTGTTTTTTGTTTAACAGGATGTTGAAACCTCAAAGACATAAGGAAAAAAAATTATAATGTAGGATGAGAAACTAAACATTATTAGCTAATTTTAGTAGAAATTGACTTTTTTTCTGAAGGAAAAGTACAAATGAAAAACAGAAACAAAGGGGAGTATTGAAAAACTTGTAATTAGTCTTTCAATCCATACTCTCAAGTCTCTGAGTGTTTCTCTTTAATTAGCCTGTCTTTCAATTTCTTTCAGGTTTTGATGAAAGAGATAAGCATAGGCAAGGCTGTACTGAACAGAAACCATTTTCGAAACATGTCTAAAGTGTTCATAATATTAGTTAGAGTTGTCTGTGTATCTTGTAGATTTTTATATTGCTTTTGTTCATTTCAGCCAAAAGAAAGGGAAGACACAATAAACATTCTTGTGTGGAAAGCAAACTGCTGTGTCTCAAGCATGATGATATAGTCACTGAATTTAACCCACTAGTTTCTGCTACTGCCATATTGAATAGAAATCCATTGAAAAAAAATCATGCTTAATATATCATCAGCCATTTTCTATACAAAGTAAAACTTAAATAGATATTAAGGTAAACATTGATTGAATCTTTTGACTTATTGCCAAATTATCAATAATGAAAATACGCCATACAAAGTAAATAAAAGAGAATAAAGGTCTCAGAGGATAGTTATGTTTTGTTTTATTTACTATATTTTTATAAGACAAGAATAAGATCTTGCAGTAGCTGGTCCGAGAATCAATGTATATTATAATGAATATCATCTGTATCCAGTATTTCAGGTATATCCAATGAACACTTGGTACAGAATAGTTTACATATTCCTAAGTACCAGGTTAAGAGGTTTGGAGTTATTATTGTAAAAGATAAACCTGAACAGTGATTGATGTAATTAGAATATGTTTTATTAATGACTTAAGGACAAATTATATCAATAGAGTGTCTTATCAGAAGCATTCTGAAATATTAAAATCCAATAAACTCTTATAAGAATCCCTCACTTTAATGTTTTTTAAAACATGTCTTCCATTAGGTCAGATTTAAAGGACAGTTATCAGACCAGCAGAGTTTCTGGCACAGCTCTGTGAATGTGTGCACTCAGAGTTTTTATTGTGCTGTCTTCATTTCTGCCTATGCTTTTTCTTTTTATCTTTCTTCTTTATTTTTTTTTCATTT
>WBNO01009907.1:24663-44040 GCA_013400575.1 Peucedramus taeniatus
TTTTTCGCAATTCTTCTCATTATAGGCAAAGATGACGTCCCATCAGTGATTTTTCATTGTTACCTTACCATACCACTGAGTATATGTTCCATCTCACACCATTTCTAGGTTTATGAGAAAAGTTTAATGAAGCTTCTGATGAATGTGTTGGCTTATTTTGAACCATGGCGACAGCATGTAATTGATTATTTACTAGTTAGAAAAGTAGGTTGAGGGGTAAAAATTAAAATCCAATCCTAATCTGCCATCAGATGCTCTCAGATGGCTTGAGTTTATTTCCCATCAAGAAACAATGACATAATGATGACCAAGTTCTGGAATTTCCCATTCCAGGGAAAATATTAATCAATATATTAGCTACAGCTTTTTTGTTACAGAAATCTGAGAGTTGGATTATTCATTTATTTCTGGAACAATAAAAAATCTTGCAGTAAGTGTCCTATATTTTATATCTTGTTACTTTTCCTTTTGGAACCATGAAACACTAAAATATTTTTTAAAAACTGAAAAAAAATTCAATATTTACATATTCAGAAAATGTGTTTCTTATATACTTTCTATATTACCAGAAAATTTTGTATGAGGAAATAGTTTTTCTTTGCAGTGAAAATACAATAATCTATTTATTACTGCTGCTATTGAGTAAAACTCTAAAAATAAAACCATTTAGAGGTCAATGAAAACCATAAAATTGAAGTGAACCTAAGACTCTCTCTTGCAAACTTGAATGGATATCCAGATCTTGTCACATGCAACCTAAGTCAATTGTTTAACTGAAAACTGAGAGAAAAAATCTTAAATTTCAACTTAGATGTACTTTTAGTATGGGGATTCATTTATATAGTTCTAGTTTTAGTTTAGCCTTCACTTTATACATTGTATAGGAAAAAAAATTGGCAACAAAGATTTATTACTCTACAGATAACAAATGAACAATTATGACAGTATCCCAAGAAGTTCTTGCTATTGCATGCTGATGAAAAGCTATCCTGGTGAAAAGCATGAGCTGTCCATTATAGTGACTGTTTTCAGTGGCAGTTTAGATTCAGACATTAATTTTCTAAATATTAAATAATCAGCTATAAGTCTTCAAATTTTGGCTCCTCTTACAGAAGCCAAAGTATTTTAACAGAAGGAAGGTGCATTAGGTTTTTTAACACTAAGTATTGTGCTGCTGTTACATTTTACCTATAGGTGAGCTGATGAATGTAATGGCCCCAGATCACACTGCAAAAATCTGTGAGTGTCAAGAATATAAACTAGCTGTTGTCACTAATTATAGCCACCAGACTTCATTCCCATTAGTCAAAGGACTTCATTACAGGAAAGATGTCTGGAGATGGGCACTAAGAAATTGTTGTTTTCAAATAATCCTTTCTTGAGATATCTGAAAGAAGAACTGGGAAAATAGACTAGAATTAGAATTATTAGAAATAGACAAGAATTAACTACAGCTTTTGCATTTCTGGCAACTTTTACTGGCATTCTACAGCAGACACCACTTTTAACATCTTGCTTTCATAAATTTCAAATAAAAAGATAATGATGTCAAAGATATGGTGTTAGATCTGGCATCAAGAATATAGTTTACATATACAGTGATAAACTCCTTTATATAATAGGAAGAAATAGCTAGGAATTCAGTTTTATCAAGCATATCACAGTACAACTGGAATAATGAGTCTAAGGACAATTTCTCAGTATGCAGATGTGATTAAATTGGGTGGAACATCAAGTAATGAGGAGTAATAAACTAGGACTTGAATCACTGAAGAAATATGCCCGAGCTCATTTATAGTAAATAGGTTTTGACAAAGATGAATGTGTCGTAAGGTGCTAAAAGGAAAGAACCTCATCTGTAGGAATCAAATGGTACAGAAGTCTTCCCATTTCAGACAGATAATCCACACCTCTGCCAATACCCTATACAGTATAGGGTTACACATACACATAAACAGCACTTTGTGTGTAAATATTGTTCCATAGCAACAGTAACATGACATGAAAAGACTGTGAAGCATCAAAATGAACCCAACGGAAAGGGAAGAAAAAAGAAAAAAATTGGAAAGGGTGGAGGAAAAACAGAAGTACAAAGTATTTCAAATTCTGTTGAAACCTTCAAAGCTAGATTCAAAGACAGATTGAAGAGAAGAATCCTGCTTTAATAGGAAGAGTCAATAGATGGAATACTGCGTTCTTTTCTGTGTTTAAATCCTTTTTAGTCTCTGTAAGATTACTGAGTTCTGGTTTCTTTTTCAAGTTGAAAAATTTTGTTAAATGTTACCTTTGAAAATACAGCAGCTTTTCCCCTAATTTTCTCTTTTCTTCTGCACTTCCTTTATTGAAAATATAAGTCTCAACAGAAATAGATTTTGGGTGTTTAATAAAGATAGGTGTTTCAAACTTTATCTACTTGTCTAAAACTTAAACCAAAGTAGCCTTGAAAACTCACTGAAATAAACAGCCTGTACATACACACTTGTACCACAATATGCTGGGTTATGTGATTCTGTGTGCAATTGGTGACTGCGAGCCTATATGCCCTTTCTATTCACTCCAGGCTCTTCAGTTGCTCTAGAAGGCCTTTCTGTCCCTTTTTAATTACTCAAACTGTTTCTAACTGCAGTCTAATTCTCCCTCTTTATTTACCACAGTCACCACCCTTGACCTGAATCCAACCCCAATTTAACAATTCGTTTTATCTTCAGAGTAAGCTATCTTAATCAGTTTCTCTCTCTCTCACCTCTTCAGCCTGATGTCTGAGCAATGACCACAAATGAAATCTAATGTTAAATCTGTGCCAATGCGTCCTTTTCCTATACAGTACACAGAGAGGCAACCAGATTCAGAAAAGGAGAGCTCTCCTTTTGTCACATTCAGTGTTTTCTTCATGGTCCTGAAACAGACATTCATGTATCCAGAAATGAAAACAAGTAATGAAGGGCTATCTGCAATCCTAATCTGGTTGATGTCCATAATCCCCAAAATTATTGAAATGCAATGTAAAGCAGAAAAATGACATTTGTTTTCACATTCTACTTTTAATTTCTTGAATGCATCTGTTGTTTGTTACAGCTATCAATATATCTGTGCACTGAGCAAGTGTTAATGCCTATTGCAGTTGGTCGTTGATGATGTCAACTACAAACTGGATGTTTTTGAGACTTTCTATTTGTATTCCTGGAAAAAGTCTGATGATAAGATGAAATGCAACAAGTAGAAAAGAACTGATCTTCATATCACCTATTGACCATAAAATGAGTGAAATGTCTGACATAATAAAACTTATACTCTCCTATTTCTTGTTCTTTCTATGCTGAATTAAAATGTCAGTTCTTTATGTTTCAGGTTGCCATTGTTAGAAAGTGGCTGCTGTATATAAAGTAATAGAGTGCACACAAAGCCTGCCTATCTCATTTTCTCTGTCTTTCAAAATAACCTGATCTAGGAGGAGACTGATTTCTGTTTTGTCTCTGTCTCTGAAGTATATCAGTTCCCGAGGGAGGGGCAAGAATCAGTATAATTTTCAAGATAAAAAACACAATGAAATATAGTTTATGATCTTATAAATTAATTTTTATATAATCATTGAAATTAAAGTTTACTTGAATATGGTGTTGCTTATGCAAAGTATAGAATTGATGTCTATTGGTTTTTACCTTTTTTTCTTTTATATATTCTCTATATTCTTTACATATTTATTTGGAGCTCTGTAGCTTATTATTGCATTTTTAGCTAGTTTTCCCAGTATTTTTGGTGCCCTTTCCTAGGCAGGAAGAAAAAACAAATTCCAGAGCTCCAAGACCTGGGAAGTACAAGTCCCCTGTCCTATCTTGGTTCTTCCTGGGAACCAAGGCTGAGAACAACTCTTTGAGATAGGTTTTAATAAACTAAGTACAGCTAGTTCCAAGATGGGGCTCCAGAGAAGGGGCTTGACCTGGGGGGAATCGCATCACCACTTGTCCTCCTAACTGGTGCTTTTTATCAATTATGCTAATTTCCTAAAACCTATAAAATTGTATTCGCCCTGTGAGGTGGGCTTTTGTGGACATTCTTCCATAACTGCCCCACGAGCTCCAATAAAGATCCACTTTTATATTACCTACTATACAAAAATTTTCACAAGTTTCATTTCTAGGTTGAAAAAGGCATCACAATCACCAGACTTAATAGTTGTGCAATATTCTTAAACCTGTATTAAACTAAATGTAATTTAATAAAGACAGGAAAACTTTTATTTCCAGGAGTAAAAACTCATTTTAAGTGAATATTATAAAATAGCCATGTATCTTATCACTACCTTCATAGTAATAAAATATTTCTTTTGGATTTCTGGCATTTCTCAGGAGGCCAAATACACTCCCAGAAAGGCTGTGTGAAGCAAATATGACCAATCACATTCTACTGTGACTATATATGCCATTTTCATCAAGAAATATTATAGTTATTGGGTTTCAGCAGGGATATTTTACTATCAGTCAAAAATAAAATCTTCATTTTAGAATTAATATAAAGTTGAACAAATAAGTCTTGAAAGAGACATGACAAAAAAAAAAAAAAAGACGCAGCTATTTTAAAGCTGTGCTAATACTGGTACAGCTTTTGCCAAGTCTTTGTTCCCCTTTGTTTCTTTATCCTCCATCTTTGTATCTCTTGGCTAACCTGATAAGAGTTAGACTGTTGAGATTGTCTTTTTGCTGTTTTACATATGTCTAGTTTGCCTCTTTGATGTATAGACATGTATTTCTAACAGTAATTATCATTAGAAGCATTGATGCTTAACCACATGTTGTGGTATTTTCAAATTTTCCAGTCTTTTCTAATAAGCAAATGTATAGTCAGAGGGAGAAGAAGACTACAATAATTCAAAATCATATTATTTGAGTCAGAAGTAGTGCCAGTGACTCACTCTGTGTTGCCCTTACTTGTTTATGTTTGGGCTTCAGATAAATTAGTGATGAGGGTGAGAGCCAAAGAAAGCCATAAGACCTCTTTATTAAGAATCCTTTTTCCCCCCCTCCAAATAAACAACATTTCATCATTCTATAATCCAAGAAATTAGGTCCAAAGAGTTCTGTTATGAGCCAACGAATAACTGAAGTTCATAAAGGGACACTGACTTCTATCAGCCAAAGATACACAACCAAGGAGGGTTCATTAGCTGTAGAAAATAAAGGAAGTGATACAACTGGCCAAACACTGGGTACCTGAGTGCAGCACTCTGGCTGTACCGTACCCATGGTCACTGAAGATAATAATTCAGAAGTTGTTTATAAACCTGAAAATAGTGTTCAGTTAGAAAATTAAATGGATCTTCCCCTGCTGTACCTACATTTTCTGCCTCAAAGGCAGCAGTTTTAAACCCCCTGATGAAAACACAGGTGTGCCTTCCAGCACCAATAGCAGGATTTTCTGTGATCCTTGTTTGAACTTCATGATTAACCACTCAACACCTGACTAAATGAACACATCACTGACTGCTAGCTCTAAAGCTTCCCTGTGTAACTAATGAAACAATTATCAGTGTCAATACCACAAGCAGATTATCCTTTCCTTAAATTGGTATATGTGTGGAATAAAAAGGGTTGAAAAACATAAGAATGGTGAGGAGAGAGAAAAATAAGTTGGTTTTAGAATTATTTTCATTCAAAGACCAACACTGCACCTGGGAGATGTTAGAAAATACTCATTGTGAGAGAATTCATATATTCGTGTTTGCTTTGGGTTGTTTTCATCTGCTGAAAAAGAAATTGAATTTTCTCAGAGTACATAACAGGATGTTCTTAAAGACTTAAGAGGCTTTTCCATAGACTGGGGCCTCCATATAAAAGGGGAAAGGGAGGTAAGAGGGTTTGAAGATTGTAAAACACCAGCTGGTAAAAGACTGCATGTGCTTCAGGCCCTTTGATATGTAATGCAGGGATGAGGCCCCACACGTTTGCCCCTGCTAGAATGAGCTTTGCAGTGCTTATATCTCGATTTGTGTTTAGAATCCTCCAGCCAGAGACATAATGGAATAAATCTACTCTTTGCATTTCAGTCATGGGTTGTTGTCGTCACGGTGTTACTTCCATATATTTGGTTCACACAGTATAAGAATATATTATAGTATTAGATTTTCAAAGGGCTTTTCCAACCGAGATATCTCAGCTTGTTGGAGTTTTTTACTTTTTATTGTTAATAGTAATTATCATCATTGTCATCATCATCACTTTTATGCTAGCGCTATCAAAAAAATTCAAATAAATTTTCTTTTTAGATGAGTGTCTCTCTGGATATTTGAGGTAAATATTTAAGCAGTTCTGCTTTGCTGTCTATGCAGAAAAGAGTCCAGTCCAAAGTCTGTCCATGTCATATCCGAGGCTGTCCATGTTCTAATTCCAGTATTCATACACTTTAAAGCGCTGCAAAAGGTGTTTGGGCTCAGGTGGGAGTGAGTGAAGATGTTACTTCCTTTTGGAACATGCATCACATTTATTTTCCTCTTCAAACACTTGGCAAACACCAATTTTGTGTTGTTTTTTTTTTTAGGGTGGGGGGTTTTTGCTGTTTTTTGGTTGGTTTTCAGGTTTTTTGCATAATAAATATTGGTTTTTTTATTATAGTAGCTGGAAGGTATCTGTCAGTTTGTAGCATGATCTTGGAAAGACTTAATCTACCATCTTGCGAAATTGAAAATAAATCTCTGCTAAATTTATTAAGCTCTCCAAGGTGCTGGCATTGATTATTCAAGTAAATTTAGAAAGTCCTGAACTAAAAGAACTTTAAATGTGCCTTCAAGAGGTACAGTCCTAGCTCCTAAATGCTATTTGCTGACTGTGGCAAAAAAATTTTTTGTGTTGCTCCCATGAGACTCCAGGAAAATGAAAAAATCCAAACGCCAAAATTAGAAAACAAAGCACATAAAAACTCATTATAGCATTCTTGTCCATGAAGATGTGAGAGGCTGGAAAGATTGGTCTTGAGATACTTTGGGATCTGTGTGGGGAGAGGAAGGGAAAGGTCGGGTCTTGCTCTGGTGAAGTGATGCCCAGCCCTGCATTCCCCTTCCCTAGGGGCTGTATCCCAGCCTGGCAGTGGCTGCCAATCCCAAGCACACAGGAGCCCTAACCCAGTCCCAGAGTGGCCAAGTGACCGGAATCCCACCCAGGGGAAGGGCCCAGGGAGTCCGAGGGGTATTTAAGGCCAAATATGAGATGAGCACATGTCTTGAACCTTCCTCCTCTTGGAGTTTCTATAGCTGAACACTGCTGGAACCTATGAATTGGTATCTATGTGTCTTTTTCCATACTTTTGCTGTCTTTCTCTCTTTTCCTCTAACTCCTCTAATTCCCTCTTCTTGGAATTTTTGTGTGATTCAAAATCTAGTCTTAGTGTTTGCTAAGCTCAATGGGCTAAGTTAATGCTTTGAGAAGCATTTTATGTTGATTGACGGTTGCACAAAATCTTTTGACAAAATTCTCTGATTTTCTAAAGTTGTCAGTAAAGTCTATCTTTGGTTTTTTGACCTCTCTGCCACATTAAGGTGGCTGGGGGCACATGACCATCACCACCACCTGAAGCCCATGCTAAGCTGTGTGCTATGTAACAGCATGTGTGTGGTGTGCACAGGTCAGGTCACAGTCAGTGTCAGAATCACTTCAGGCATGCCAAAAATTTGGTAAATGAGAATACTTCTTGATAATGCTGTCTGTGATACACTTCTCAGGCATAAATCAGACACTTGAACCCTAAGTCCCTTTACTCTTTTGGAGTAATTTCCAAAAATGACCAAGCCTATAAAAATTTGTCTCCCTAATTAAAAGACTACATGCACTAGACAGCCACAGACACAATACAGAACACATGAGGAACCACAAATTACTTATCCTTGTTGTTGTGAATAATTTGTATCTACTGCACTTAAAAGCTATTTTCTGGACTTATTTCTACTAAGTGTCTTTAGCAACTAGTAAAAGCCCAGACAAACTGCAAAGATGAAATGGGATTTTAGTGTAATGATGAAGCTGAATGCTCCATGTCCTTAAACACAAGTCCTTAAACAGCAGCAGGTGACCAGTATTTTGAGCTAAACACAATTTATTTTTCTTTTAAATATTGCATAAGTTAAATTGGAATAACTGAACTGTAGCAAAGATTCTATGGTTACTCTTCTAAATGTTAATTATTAGTTTTCTAATTTTTAATCTTTAATTTTTTAATTGAATACTATATATAGGAAAATATTATTATGTATGTATTATTTATTGACCTGTCTGTCATTGAAATACATATATGGTTTCTATAATGTTTATTGCTTACTTTTCCTTTGTTTCAGGAACTCAAAATAATTTTCTATACTTCTCTTCATTGTTTCCAGATATTTTACTGTATACTTTTGCTACTTTATGCAGATTTTGTGCAGTGAGTATGAATGCTGATTTATCTGCAAGAAACACATGGAGGGAGAAGTCTCATCAGGCACTCAGGGAAGAAAGCACACTTTTCACAAATGAACTGTTAATTTCTTTCCCATTTCAGCACCCATGTACTCAGGGACATTGGAGCAGCTGCAGTGAGTATGATGGATGTTCCAAACTGGTTGCCATTGAACTCCTGCAATTTCAAAAGGTCACAAAGTGGAGAAAATGAAAAACCTCTGTTTTGGCAGAAAAAAAGTTACCCTGGCATGGCAATCAAATCAACAAATAGCTTTGTGCTCATATCTCACACAACATCCTGAAACTGTTTCTAAAGCAATTTTTCATCATATTTAGAAGATGCTGTTTTCTCTTTAACTTTTAAGTGTTTGGCTTTTTGTAACTGTGTTTTTATTAATCTTGTATTCAAAATTTGATCTCGATGTATTTGTATTTAAATATCTCTTATTTATGCATATTATGCATCCCTCAGCTATCCAGGTAGCACAAGTATTCCCCCAAAGTCAAAAGATTCATTACGTTTTTACCACTCTTTTTTCTGCATCACTTCTGTACCTATGATTGTAGGAGAGATAATTCAATTAAGATTTTGCTTTTTTTCAGCTGTAGTTACCAGTAACTTCATGCTTCTCTTCATCACTAATCTTTATTTTCTCCTAATTGTCAATCATATTTCTGTGCACATGTTTAAAGAAAGCAATACTTTCAACTAGTATCTTATATGAAGATTCTCTTCTCATTACCTTTTTCTTGGTTATGCAGTCACAGAGTCAGGAAGATAATTATTTGCCTAACTCATGTTTAGGCCTGATTTGCTGATTAAAAAATTATCAGAATACAGAGCCCTGATGAATATGATTTAGGTACACAAATACCCTTATGAATTTTCAACTGTAAAACAGAAATATCCTCTCTGTGCAAATTTTCCAGTTCATGTGGGATTCTAAGAACTTTCCAGTGAGTATATATGTTATTTAGTAAGTGGTGACTCAGAGGATCAAAGTTAGAGACCTAAAGTCACAAAGAATTAATTTTTCTCTTAGAGCCCAATTACATCTTTTGTTATTTTGCATCCTTAATGAATTGAAACAGTTTCAAGGCTCTTTTTTCCCCATATGCAAACTGGCAGAACTCCTAAAGAATCCTAGATGTCCCACCTTTGATATAGGTAACATTACTGAGCACATCCTTTATTCTTCCCCTTACTCACAGTAAAGCTTTTCTCCTCTTGCTCATTATAGGTTTGTTTTTTTCTAAGACCCTTAGAGTTAACTTTTATTGAATAAGAGTGATGAAAACTTTACAAAGTATTAAATGAAGATGCACTAATATCTATCTCATGGGTTTAGTTCTTATATTTACTGGAAATCTTCTTACAGATACATGATAGGATTTAATTTTCTATGGATAAAAAACCAAATATTTTGTTGTCATTATGCAGTCAACTAATATATCTTGATTTTTGAATTAAAGGTAAATATCCAATATTTGTGATGAGTCTTGGATCAGTTCAATTCATAGGATGAGTATGTTGTGGGAAAATATTGCAATGTTCTGAAGTTGGAGATGGTGACCTACCAACCTCAGTATTTTCCACACAGATTGTAAGACATGATATGGGCATAGCAATAAGTGAAGAGAATAGATACCAGAAAACATGAAACTAGCTGCTCTCACAAGAAATCTTGTGAGATAGTAAATGAAACACAAATGCTAACAGCATTGTCTCCCATACTCTATGCTTGCCAGCTTGGTTGCACTAAATCAAGGGAATGTAGGGAGGAAACATTCTTCAGTGACCACTGCCATTCAGAATTAAACATTCATAAGGTGCAAAAAAGGGGGAAGGAATTTCTTGAAGGTTTATGATTGAATTTCATCAAAAAAAGGGACAAGACCTCTTCCCACTGTCTGAGAAAAAAATAGGATAAAGAATATTTCTCTTGCTTATTTTCACTGAAGGTCTGCTGTGGGAAACTGTCAGAGAGTGTTGGGATAGATGAAAACTTCATCTGACCTCATGTAGGTGCTGCGCACATGCTCTGTGTAAATCAGGGAGGCTGACCTCATGGCCCAGCAAGATACTTCATCATTTCCTTCAGGTCCACTGAGCAGACTTAGAAAGTACCCAGTTTCCATGGCACCTCATCTCACCAGCACCCAAATTAATCCTTATGATTCAGTGGAAAATACTCAGCTCGTATGAGTCCTTTTCTTCACATGTGGGTATCCAAAAGGTCAGTTAAGGTTAAGGTTTGTTATTTAATTTAAATCCTTTCAGATATACAAGAAAATGGTTTAGTACATGATGAATTATCATGTTTAGGCAAACTGTGATCATCAAATCACCATCAAATGCTTCTGCTTTAGCTTTTTCCCTACAGCTTTGCTAATCTTAAGGTTTCTGCAATAGATGCTCAAGAGGTTTTACAGGAAGCTGTATTTGCTTATCTGCTCCCTGTCTTGTGCATTCCTTTTGGGACTGAGAGGAAACAGGATAACCTCACAAACAGTTTAATGTAGATGAGGAATTTACCTCTGATTTTTTGAGACTTGGAGATGAGTAGATTTTATTACCGAGTTTTTGTATTTGTTGAAAGGTTTTGCTAGGAGCTCATTTTACCAGCTAAAATTAGATATGCTTAGACTTCAGAAATTAATTTAATATGAAACTTTGCAAAAGAAACAATGTCTTCCTCTTTCCAACCTTTTTTGCAACTAGATCTCTACAAACCTGTATTGACTTTCTGAAATAGAGTTTGTACCTAAAAGAGCCCAATTTTCCCAAGGTCAGATTGCTCTGCGAACTCAGATATGATTTATGCATGGTAACATAGATCAAAAGTGTGTCTGAAGAAGGACATAATTATATGAGACAAAATATGAAAAAATAATGAGGTAGTTTCCTATTCAGGTATCTATATACAGGCCTTAATCCTTTCCAGGGAAAGGAAGATCAAAAACTTAAGTGTCACAGGGTATTTCAGATCCAATTTTATGTCTTCCCCTCTTGATTCTGAAACAAGGCTTCAAAAATAAATAATTTAATTAATTAATTTTGGGCTACACTGACCTTTTCTGTCTGAGAAATAATAGGATATAAAGGAAGGCATATAGACACAGTTAAATATAAAAGTATAGTTATATGTCAGATGTAAATACGGACTGAAGAGGATATAGCATCTGGATGAGCACAATCTTGAATACAGTAATAACTTGTGAAACGTATGAAAATCTGTGTAACTATATGAAAGTAAATAAATACATATCAAAGGATTTTGTTATTACAACTAAAAAATATACACTTACACTTAATATACACTTAATTACAACAAAAAAATATACACTTTTTCTTTCATGACAATGAGGCAATTCTTAAAATCTTTTCAAGTACAGTGTAACTTTAAGCATTAAGAACACACTAAACATTTAAAGAAGGAAAGTCAAAGTCAGATGTGATTTATAGTAAGGCAAACACAACTTTCTAGTAAGAACAATTTGAATGATTCCCAAATCTGAATAAAAGAAGGTGAGATTAAGTTATGCCATAGTGGATTTGGATAACAGAATTTAAAAAGCTGAAATATTCCCTTACACCTGACTCAGTTCCTTGCATACTGCTCACTGTCTCCCCCCACCACACTGGGTTCCCTGGGTCTCCAGTTCCAGATGGGAGGTGGATGCTCACCCAGGGAAGCTCAGCAGAATGCTTTACTGGTACACTCCACATGGGAATCACCAGCATTTGAGTCCACACATCTCTGGGACCTTCCCCTACTCCTCAGCTTTATTCTCTGCCTTCAATCTTCACCTTCTACTTCCTGTAATTTTTTCCCTCCTTGCCATCCATTCTCCCTCCCTCCTTCCCCCCTAATATTTTCCCTAAGACCACTTCTTTCTTTTGGGAATCTCTCTTCTGTGAAGCATCTCCCCTTTCCAGGACCTTACACTCCCAGTTTTCACAGTCTAGATAGTCCAGGTAAGAAAGCATAACACATGACTGACAATCTCTCTTAAATATTTTTTTTCAATTCATAGCTTGAGAATGTGGCACTTTTATTTAGTCCAGGTATAATAAAAATGTACAGCCAACCCATACTAGCTACAGCTGCACTCTTCCCAAACACATACAGCCAATTGTCTTCTGCCTGGTAGTATTCACTATCTGAACCACATGTTTACCTACTTTCCTGCTGAAGTTGAACAACTAGTGCTATCCAAATTAGAAAAAAAGAGCTGGCAGGGACAATAACATTTAATGTTGCGACCATCTGCTATTCTATCATAACTGAATATATGGCACACCTAAGATTTTGACATAAGTTAGAGAATAAATTAATCACATTAGATAGTATAAAATCTATAGTCACTGAACATTAAACTCAAAAAGATGGCTCATTTCCTTACTTCACCCTCATAGAAAGAAGAACTAAACCATATATTCTCTTGAACTTTATCCAGACATGTTTTCATATCCTATGTCTGCAATTATGAAATTTCCCTTACTTTTCCTGAAAGATTTTTGTAATCTAGTATCTTGGAATACAACTCTGGCACTGATGAATTTTTTTCACATAAGTACAATTAGGGCTATTGATAATTTATGTCACACAGTAATCCACTTCTTCAAGCTTGGTTGGTTTTGGCTGGTAAAATTTATGATATTGAAAACATAAAGATCTTTTTTAAACAGATGCTCATTTTGCAGTCAAGCACAACACAGATGATTAGAATTGTCCTTTACGGGCTAAAAACTACAGAATCTGTGAAAAGGTATAGCAGTGATCTAGTACACTGAAAAGACAAGAAACAATAGTGAAAATTTTGTGCATAAATCCCTCTTCAATGGGCTGAAATCAAACACAAAAGTCTGACACAATAATTCTATCCCATCTGCTAAGTGTTGTTAACTTTAAATATCAGAAATCTCATAAAATATTTATCAATATAAACTAATCACTGCAAAGATTTTCCAGTAAACTATTCTTCTCAAGACCTTGAAATTAATGGAATTTTTCATTTTATCTCTTACTGGTATCACTTAACATTTTAACATCTAAAAATTAGTTATCCAGAAGGAGACTCAGCATGAAAGCTAAATACTGCACAATAAAAAGGTAACTGTCTACACACACACACACAAGAAAGAAAAAAAAAAAGGTAACTGCAGAGGAATTAGTCTGAACTTTTTACCCAAACTTCCACCCTTTGGAAATTCAAAGCAGCATCCACTTCCAGGAGACTATAGGTAGTAAAAGAGGAATTTTTTTTTTCCACGATATATATATGGATTAAGAAAGAAGGAGAACTATGTTCCAGACAGCCTTTTCCTTCTAGAGATGTAGACCTATAATTTGTACTTCTCCAAAGCATTTCTTACTGATTAGACTGAAGACTTAGATTAGATGAAAAGTAGCCTGAACCAAGACTGATGATCCTGTCCCTCCTATGAAAAAGGTACAACTATAAAAATAAAAAAAGTACAAGGGAGACTGTCTCTGTGTCCTTCTCTAAAACACAGAGCTGTTAAAGGGAGGGTATCATGCTGTTAGTGCATGGTACTCTGCAGTGATGTAGACAGGACAAGGGATCATGGCTTTAACCCAGAACAGGGTGGGTTTAGGTTTGGTATTAGGAAGAAATTCTTCCCTGTAAGGGTGGTGAGGCACTGGCACTGGTTGACCAGAGAAGCTGTGGATGCCCCATCCCTGGAAGTTTCCATGGCCAGGATGGATGTGGCTCTGAGCAACCTGACTTAGTGGAAGGAGAGACAGATTCTGTAAAATCTATGCATTTTTCATTGAAGAATTATTTTTTGAAAGCACTGCATATTTATCTAACGCTATTTACCTTTTTTTCCCAATTTGTAAGGGAAAATAGTTTGGATATTATAGACTTGGCAAGAAAGGGGGTTTGGTAATTTTCTTTCTAACAGTATGTCATGTGTTGTGTAGATGAGCCATTTTTTGACATGTTATATAAATTGTGTGCCATCTTTTAATTCATTCTCCAATGACTTATGCCATCTGCCTGGAGTTGTAAACATCACTTGGGATGGTAATAACGAAAATAAAGAAGAACTCTGAAATCAAAGTATCAAAATATCAAGATCATAATATCAATATTGAAAGATAATAAAATTTTACAAGAGATCAATATAATTTATTAGGAATTGAGACATCCAGGTGATATGCAGTAAAATAATTTAAGGCAAAATACCGTTCGATAAAGGAAAAAGAAAAATGAAAAATCTAGTGGAAGAATGAATGAAAAATCCAAATATGTATTCATTTGGTATAGGGGGATTAAAATGGATATATTATGGAAAAGAGGTATAGCAACTTATTATGTATTTAAGACACTTAATATTGGAAGGGATTTACAGGTTAAAAAAATAGGTTCTACTTGTTCTAAAAATATTTTAGCTTTTAAATCCAGGAAATTCACTTTAGAGAAATGTTCCCAGATCAATTTGAGACCTTTTGAGGAGTCATCATAATAACTAAACAAAGCTGACAGCCTGTATTTTAAACCTTTCTGGAACTTCAAAATAACTCGTATGTTTGTAAAACAAGAACATACTGGCAAGGGCCTTTTTTAAAATCAAACATATCTATGCAATTTCTGTGCCACAGCAAATCACAGCTGATTATATCATATTACAGTATGAGTTGATGTAACCGTAACAATAATTAAATTAATTCTTGAAACTTGTAAGACATACAGATTCTCCAGAAGGTTCAAATATTTTCTTGTTAAAAATTGCTTATTTTTAAAGACAATTCAGAGCTTTTATAGAATATTCAGACACAAAAGGAGATGTTCATGTTCACATTTCTCATTTCCTCTTTATCATTTGAGTTAAGTACCATCTATTGCACCCACTACCATTTATCAAATCACTACTCACATGCACATACAGCTTTAAAACTTGATCTGGAAGACACGAGCAGCAATTCCCCATGGAGTGAAGAGTCAAGAACCCTCAGAAATGTAACAGTAAGTGACAAATTAGATTTTTTAATTATAAACATGAGTGTAGGTTATTTTTAACTTCAGTAAATCATGAAAAAGTGTCTACATCAGGTAGAATTTTAATTCATCCTTTCAAGGAAGAGCCCTGACCTATAATATGCCGTTACTGGGTACATAATGGAAAGATAAGATGATAAGGCTGAAAAGAAAACAGTCAGATGTTAATAAAAAGTCTTCTATTTCAGTTTGCTATGAGAACTTCTGATGACAATATTTGGGATATGCTGAACTGTTATACTAGTCAATAGCATTATCATTGCTGTAAGGAAGATAAAGACAAGTATATAGGTACTTGTTAAATAATTCTCAGAACCCTACAGAGTGGAAGGCAAGATAACTGTGAGATCCTTGGAAATGGAAATATGGGTTAGCTTCCTAGAACATGCTTTTAGTCTGGTGTGATGAACAGAAGAGCAGTCACAAGGGTTTTGGAGCCAATTCTCATTTAATTTTGTGATCACTGCAAGTATCTGGAGCCCAAATAGAAGGCTGCATCTAAGGACAATTGCTTTTATAAGCTTCCGTATGATAAGTGGCTGAATAAAAATCCTCATTGTATAGAGAATAATGCAAATAAATAAAGGGGGTTATGTATTCTGACAAAAGTTTATATACAATTTATTAATATCAAACACAGCATAAGGTAAGGAAAAATTCAGACTGAGAGCATACACAAGTTCTTTTCATGTTTTCAGTTTGTTGACTAGACTGTCCATGAACCAAAAAAAAAATCACTCTGGACAGAATTTTCAAATTTGTTTTCTCAAGACAGACTACTAAAATAATGATTTAATTTTGAGTTTTTATAAATATTCCAAAATTTGTGACATTTCTTCCTGAAGTTTTAATGCTATTGCTTTTCTTTAACTACATTCCAAACTCAAAAAGCTCTAGAAACTGAGCCTGCATCATATAATAAGGATGGTCTCACCCTGCGAAGAAGTAACCCAAAATTCACAAGACATTCTTACACTAAATATTGAACACCTGGCCTTCATGTTATTAATTGCTTAAATGGTTAAAAAGTAGTTATCAGGCAGGATAGAAAAAAAAATAAATGAACCAGTGTTGTAGAGTTAGTGCATTTTACAAGGCTAAGTAAAGGAGTGGTCTGTATCCATCACAAAATGACATTATAAATCTTTGTACCTTGCAAGGCAATGACATGAAAAATTAGACTGAGCAAGCCAGAGATGCACTATTTGTAAGCCTCAAAGGAAAGGTTAATGCAAGTTAAATATTGACATGTCAGCAATAAGGATTATAGCAATTATAAATTTGCACTAATGCCAGCTGCTGTTTAATTATTATGTGACACTGACAGGTCAGTTTGGAAGATTGACAGCGGAAGGCATTTGCCTTATAGGAATTATTTAAGATCTTTGGAACAGGCTCTGATCTCAGTTACACCAGTTCAATTCTACACACAAATCTCCTAGAGTCAGGAGAGTTGATTTATATTTCCAATGGCAAGAGCAGAATTTGCTGCGTCACATATTGTATTCTTTTCACCTAGAGTCAGGAAAGTGAATAATTAGTTATGCTGTAAACACGCTTCCCTCTTCTTTCCTTCAAGTCACTCTTTTAAGAACTACACTAGAACATAAGTAAATACTGCTAGTTTCTGCCTGATAAAAGGGTGGGGAGGAAGTAAGGAATGTGCATTTCTACTCTAAATGGGAATGCTTTCATTAATCTTGGTAATACTCATAAATCTTGAACTTTTGGGATGTGACCAAAAAGAATTATTACATTGATTGAAGGAGAATTTCACTCTATTTTAAGTTTAAAACAAAGCAGTGATTAAAACAGAGTAGTATTTCTGGAGTACAAGCAAAATAGTAGATTGAATTTCTCTGTTGAAATATAATAGGTCTGATTAAATTATTTATATGGGAAAATTAATTCAATGGCTGCCATTTTGCTGCATTTACATTGTTCACTAAGCAATCTTGACATCTAAAAGTGCACTGAAATGATGGCAGTAGATGCCTGCAAATGATCAACACAAAGCCCATGAATCAATTAAATTCCATTTAAACGTTGACAGACTGAATAAATGAACAGGATTTAACTTGTGGAGGGGTCTTAGTCCTCCACACACCAGTGCATTTCTAAAAGACTCTTTAAAATAGAAAGTTGTGAAGATATGACAATCATATCTTTTCTCCCTGAAGTTGCATGAAAAATAAACCAAACAAACAAGTTCGTGATTTCAACGGGAAAAGATTAAAGCAAGTCTTGTCATTTTTGAACTTTCTAGATCATTCCTTTTCTATTTTCAGTATCTAAGTAAATCAGAAAACCCATCCCAAATCCCCATAGAATTCCTGATAAAGCTGCCATTTTTTAACACACCTTCCTGTGGTTTTGGGCAGTTATTAATCTGTTTACCTACAGTAAGATAAGTTTAATTTTGGATATAGGAAATACGTTGAAGTTCAACATCCTCTTAAATAGTTTGCTTCAGCTGTGTCAGACCATTTGAAGGAGCTGCTAGCTGAGTCTCAGCTGGTAAGACTTCAATTCTCAACAACCATTTTTGCTTCCAATCCCTCAGTTAAAGTCATATAGAAAATGACAAGGGATTAGTTTTGGTTTTTTTTTTTGTTGGTTTTTTTTTTGGTTTTTTTTTTTTTTTTTTTTTTGTTTTTTTTTTTGTTTTTTTTTTTTTTTGGGGGGGGGGTTTAAACTAAACATTATAAATTTGATGGAAAATTATTGCTAGAGGCTTCTATACACTTCTATTTCCATGTTTCCTGTTTTCTTACTCCCAGTCTTACGCATCTATGAGTGTCATGGAATCAAGGTCTTAACCTTCTGTAGCGTTCACTACATCTCTACTTGAATTCTAATCTTTAAGTTTAAATCAAATGTTAAATTTTATTTCTGATAAGATGAAAGACGTAAGCTCAGTATTACATGATTAACGTGTAAAAGATCTGATTTTAAGCAAGAATTGTTGGCATTCTTCTTTCTTCATTGAANGAAAATTGGATCTTTCATTTAAAAAAAAATTAAAGTAACCTCCAAGACATTTCACATCTAAAAATATTTCATGTTGACATTTTACAATTACGAAATTAGACCCACAACAGTACAAGAACCTCTGAACTTTAGATTTAGGCCAAACTTCTGGTTTAGTGTCCCTGGAAGGCACTGCACATGGTTTTTATCATGAGAAAGCAAGTTTACATCAAGCTCATAAAAGAAGATTGTTGTTCCCTGCCCTGAACAAAAGCAGAGTGAATGGTGACAGCCCATGGATTCTTTTTAAAAAAAGCACTCTTAATCCTAATGTAGACATATCCTGCAGTGTCATTCCATTATGTTCTTCACAATAAATGAAGATACTAATTGAGATTTCTTTATGGCAATATACTGTGACAGCAATACCACCCTGCAGCAACTCCAGAGAAGACCAACAAGGTGACTGAGTCAGGGTCTTTTAGCCAGACCTTTCTTGAGCTTTGTAGAAGAAATACTGGTGACCCTACACTGTAATAGTTAAACAAATCATTTTAAGACTTTCAGTGGTCAAAATGTAACCAGGCTTTTTTACAGTCATAAAAGCTTCCATGTTAGTTATTAGCCTAATTTTTGCAAGTATGTTTGTAGCATAAAGTCAGAGCCCTTTTCTATCAGATCAAAAATATATTAATCAGATGTCTCTGCCAGTTCTTTTTCTCCTGCACCAAAACTAATTGCATCATCATTTGATTTAAAACCAATACATTTATAAGTGTACTTTCAATTAAATGAAGCAGACTGTATTTCTATTATTTTTTCTGAATTTGAATATACAAATCCAATTTGTACAGAAAAGTAAGAACATTTCTCCAGTTTGAGAAATTTTAAGGGAATTATGGCACACATCTCAAGGACACAAACTTTTAAAAGATTGACCGATCTCAATTATGAT
>WBNO01009909.1:0-22647 GCA_013400575.1 Peucedramus taeniatus
GTATTTATCTGCACAGCTGATGATAAGCTGTAATTTTCATGGCTAAGACAATCTGAACCACAATATTCTTTTGCATATCATTGTCAAAAACTACATAATATTTTCTCTCCTAAGAATTCCATTTATTTCAATAGTACTAAGGTCTGTGTGTATCAAAATTATTTTTTCAGTAAATTATTTAATTTAAAATTTCAATAAATTTGATTTTGCTGTAAATTTAATTTCAAATCTACTTGTATTTATGCAATAGTTGTAGATATTTAGGTTTACAGTAGGCATTCTACAGTAAATCAGAGAAATAAGATGCAATTGTTTTATGAATTTATATTTTCTTTATGCTGCCATTACATTTTGGTTTTCAACAATAAACATTACATAGTTTCAGCAAGGAAAGCATACCCAATGACGACTGAGAAGTTCAGCTTGAGGCGTTTTCAAAGGATGCTTCCTTCATGAGAGATTTGAAGGAACAAGAAGGATATAAAAAATATCATGAGGACCTGAAAAACAAGCAGATCTAAGGGACAGAAAAATCTCTACCTAAATGTAGGTTATTTAGAGAACTGGGCACTTGCTGCACAGAGGTGAGGAACTGCCAGAGAAGGGGGTTGTATCTTAAAGAATGGGGCCCTCTGTGTACCTCTGTTCAAAAGTCTTTGCCCCTTGTTCATCCTTTCACTCTCACTGCTCAGTGAAGAACAGAGCTGTAGATGATTAGCATGTATTAGCCACAGTGCAGGGGTTACATGCTTTCTTAAAAGATGGTTTTGTTGGAGGAATGATGCTCATTTCATCTGAAGAATACAGTTTTTAAACCTGCCACATTCAAGTATTTGAATAAATCATTTCCCAGGTTGACAAAGAAAGGCTGTTTGATGCTTCATAAACATATCCAGTACAAGCCACTTCTCGAAAGAAGCTACTTCCTTGTCAGGCTATTTTATGTGTTCCAAGAGGTCACAGTCATTCTGTGTGTGTGTCTGTGTGTGTGTCTGTGTCTGTGTGTGTGTTTAACCACTTAAAAAAATAAATAAAAAAGCAGCTGCTGTCTTTATGATAATATCAGCCTTAGTGCTACCCTTTGAAATGAAACTTGTGCTTTTTGAATACAGCTTATTTTGAGCACTTAGATACATAGAGACATATTTGAGCTAAAAAATATCCTAGACATATGTAGTGGCCATAAACACTCCTTTGCTCTCAGCCTCTACATGTTCACCCTTCCTTGTATGAAGTATGAATTAGTCCTCTTCTTTCTTGTCAGATTACTGGGGGTTTCTCACCTCTTCTGACTCACAAGGTCTATCAGGTCGCCTTTTAAAACAACAATGAACCTTTTTAGGTAATAAACCACCTTCCTCTAAAAATAACACCTGCTGTCTGATGCTAGGTGGCATTCTACTGTCTTTATGATTTCCATAAAAGATTCTACTCTCATGACAGTTTCAAGCTGGTATAACTATGTTAACATTAATGGAGTTGCTTCTGGTTTATACTTGAATAAGTAATAATAGACATAGACCAAATTTATTGAAAAGACATGTAAAACAGAGAGCAGTTAATACTATTGTTTTTACCAAATGTTAATTTGAGTGGTCAAACTAGATTATTTCATTAATATATGGCAATTTTAGACCAGTGTAACTAACTTGACTCTGAAGTTATCTCCTTCCTTAGAAGTGCCTCAATGAACTGAAGAATCAAAACCCAAGTTTATAGTTCAGATTTATTAAGTATACTCAGAAATCTAACAGAGAAGATGAATGATCATTTTAAAATAGCATAACTGTATTTAAAATAGTGGAACTTTTTCTGTTAAACTAAGTAAAACAGATTCCATAAAAGAGTTTTGTATTTTCTGTTAGACACATATGAACACTCAGAGTATACCGAAGGATTGTTTTTTAAATTCTATACTGTAAAGGTTTTTTGGTATCAGGAAAAATGTCCATGTAATTCACACAGATAGTATTTCTCCAGAGCTTTCTTGCAGAGACTACCTCTAGTTAGTGCAAAATACAAACTGTTTTGCTCATCCAGACCTTAGAAATTCCCAATATTTTTTTTCCCTAATAATAACTAAATATTGTGATGCTTGATATAAAGTTTGGGTTTGATTCAAGATTACTAAAGGAAATGAAAATACCTCCAACATAAGAGGTACATGAGGAGAAACAAAAGAGTAACAAAATACACTCAATTTTCTTCTGTTAACAGATACAGAGATAGAGTTGGAGATAACCACAGCAACAGCAAAAACTTATCAGAACTATTCCTTGAATTCTCTGTAACTGTGTATGAAAATCCCCAGACTGCTTTAAGGTTTCAAATCAGGCAATGCCCATGAAGGTTAGAGATTTCTGGGAAAATATCTCTGTGTGGTGCACTGGCATTAAGAAGCTATCTAACAAAGACAAGCTGATGCTGCATGTTCCAATTACTGAGAGCTGTTATAAGGACTTTTTGCAAAGCTCTTAGATTTCTTGATAAATAAGAGACACACAGTGTTATGTTTTATTCTTGTGGTTAATGGCAATGATTTCTTGGCATGACAGCCAGGGAGATACAAAGACAACTGAACTCTATAAAATATCTGTTTTTTTCCTAGTGCTAGCATTTTGAATTATTACAGATTTTTTTATAGACAGAATCAAACAGCTTCTGAATTATCCCTATCTTTTAACCAAGGTGCAGCTTGCAAAAATGATGGGCATTTCTTATTGGAAGAGTTAGTGTGGCTAAAGAAAAATTTCTTTACTGCGTGGACATTTAACTCTCTTGCTTGTTCAAATCATATTCTGGTAGGAAAATTTCTTCAACTGTCAGGAAAAGCACAGAGAATTTCTGCCTATTGCCTAAATAAAATGCATTCTTTGTGTCTGGAATCAGTGATGCTTTGGTCAGCTCAAAATAATCTGACCTGGCCTCAGTCCAGTTTAGGCCAAGTTTGAATGCACTGACTTCCATACACCATTTAAAAGTGACATCTGCCTAGCAATGGCTGTTAAATAGAGCACTGAAAACCTTACCAGAAAATGAATGTCAGTGTAAAGATTTCTCCTTCGCTAGTTGCTTTTTCTTTTTCTTTAGCTGTTCCTTATTCTTCCAGATGCTTTGTTCTTGTCTCTGCATTCAGTGCTCTGAATGCTATTTGGACTTGTTCAGCTATGTGTTTGTTATTGTCTTTTGACTTCTGAAGAAATTCTATTAAGATGGACAGTATGGAAATAAATAAAATAGGATTCTGGAAGGCTACATCCGAAAATCCTCTTATGGATTATGGATTCTTATTTCGTAAACACAATAGCTGAGATTCTATACTGCATGTTGCTAAAAAAAACCAGCGTCACAGCCTTGGGGAACAAAAGAAAGCCACAATGATGTTAAGCTTGTCTTACTATTTTCTCTGGGTTAGATATTGGTCATGCTAGTGTTTCAAAAAGCCTCAGGAGACAAGTAGCCTTTCTGTCTGTCTGGTCGGATGTGGTACCACACGGAAGCTTTGCTGTCCCACATAACCTGGTTCTGGTTTCATTCCGTGTTCTCACCCTCAGCAGGTTGTTAACATCAAGTTTATAAAAGTACTACTTTTTTTCTGAGCTAAAATTAGTCTTTCCAAAGAAACCTGGAATACTAGAGAATACATAGACCATGCAGACCTTCTGTCTGTCAAGAAAAAGAAACATGGGGTAAAAATTTTACTTAATTTTTTAAAGAGAGTGCTATTTGTTAGTACAATTTTTTAATAATATCTTTAGGTCCTCTGTTCTCAATCTATTTAGGATCTAGAGACCTTTACGAGTTCCTTGATTTAATTTTTTTTGGCACAGTCCTTCAGCACAAGCTGATTTGAATCAGCAAAACTAAACCATTGGCCCACCCAACAGATAAAAGCTTAAACAAATAAATAGACCTTATTATATAACTTGAAGCAGGTGTAGTCAAACTTCAGAAAAGTAGATTACAGTGTAGAAGGTTCTTCAGAGACATTATAAAATTCCAGCTGAAATAAATAAATATGGAAACTGTCAGTCTGAGAAACCCAATTTATTCTATCCGTCTATCTATATGTAGAAAAAAAGCTTTCAAAGAAATGAAAAAGTTAGCCCATAAATGGCAAAAATTCTACCAGCTTCCAATCTGCAATGAATTCCCTTCCCTGTAGAATGTGCATATATTGTATACCTTTCATTAAAAAGAAGTAAGAAAGAAGTCAGTTAAAACTGGTGGATAACGTTTGACTAAATAACTCCCAGCATTAAACTCTGAAAATATTAAATTAACAGAAGTAAAAAATCATTACATTTCAAAAATGTATTGAGCTTCATATCTGTATATATTCAAAGATCCAGTTTTATCCTGAAAACACTGAAACTGACAAATCAAGTTCAGCATGAAAGCTATGATATTTCTTTGATCACCTATGAAAGACTTGATCAGAACTAGAATACTGTGATTTTTTTTTTATTGGTTAGATGATGTTTTACAGATAATTGACTTACTGAACATCTGTCATTGCTTCCTCATCCAATAAAGACAACAGATAAAAACAGTTTAAAATAATTCCCAACTACACGCGGCTATGATAGAATTAGGGGCTTTTGCACACTTATTTAGTTACTTATTTGCTTTCTATTCAAAATGTAAATTCTGGAAAGTTGACAAAACATAGAATAAAGAATTTTCCCTTCTCATATTCTGTGGTTAATTCCTTTTGGGCAGAGATGTTAACTACCTGCCTAAAATTTACTAAGCCTTATTCCCCAGCTAATTTTTAGCTGATATGCATTACTTCTTCAATGCAGCTGTAAGCTCAGTTTAAAGGATCCTTTAAACATCCAAAGTATACAGATATTTATAGTGTGAAACTAATGCAAACCAGCAGAATATACCAGTTCTTCTGCACCACCACTGAACTGTAAAAAAGATCTCTTTATTTACACTTTCTGAGCATTTGGAGACTCTATCTATATCTATAGGAACATACCGCTAGGAACCTAGACAATGAAGATCCTACCTCAGAGAACATAAAACCTTGACGAGTAAATATCCTTATTATGATGTATTTTTGAAAGCTAAAAATATTCAAACTTCTTTCCCATTACATTGTGTTCCTCTGTTTTCTATTTTTTATTTGATCTCAAAGCCTATTGACAATGAATGCAAGAAGTAATAATCTCAGTTTACTTAACTTCACCTTTCTTTTACAATTAAGTTTCTGTTAGTAGTGCCTCCTCTATTTTTTGCCACAGGCGAGCTATTTATTTTTACAGTACTTGTGCATTTCATTATTTTACGTGAAATTAAAACCAAGGACATGAACTCAGGATGCTCTGCTTCACCCTCAAAATTATATTCTTGACTCTTTTGCTGCCAGTGGCTTTGATAAATTTATTATTAGTTTTATTTTTACTATTCACTTCTCTAATACATGTAATGTCCTTTGCAGTCCTATTTAAACAAGTAAACAATCAAATCTCAAATGTATTTTCTTCTGTTTCTTCCCCTGGACCTCTTTTATAATCTCATAATTGCTTCTTCTCTGTATAACTAATGTGCTAAAGTGCAAAGTCACAGAACTGGGCAAACTATGCCAGTAGCTATATTTCCAATCAAATCAGATGAAAGCTGCTGTGTTCATACCCAACACCCTGATGACTCAGAAATGAAGCCTTTACTTCAAATAATGTTCTTCAAGAATCTTTTCCATATTAGATCCTGAAAGAATTTAATTTCAGATGTCTCACGCTTTTAACTGCTTGAAAAGAGCCTTCCAGGACACTTTTTTCACTCTTTTAGAAGAAAAGATATTTTCCATAGAAGAGGGGTTGGGAATCAGTTTGTTGCTCTCACACACTGCATAAACACACACTCAGAAATTTTTATTGCTGAGTTTTTCACACTTCAGAATGCCAATAATGTGAATGCTACAAGTGTTTCTTGCTTTATATTGCCAGTCATACCTACTTTGTATTTTGGAATAATAAGTAATATGAAGCATCTGGTCTTCTTTAGATCATGCATGCACAATTAATCAAAATACAAAATAACAGCACAGGATAGGAAGCATAATCTCTAGTCTGAATGTTTTTCTTGAAGACGATGATGTTAAGTGCTAATTATGGCACATCTGCTCATATTGTATGGTGCTAGCCTGAGTAAGAAATCCAAAGAAAATCAGAAAGTACTGGAATTACATACTACTGCTACATACTATCACTAATTAAGGTGGCAGAATCCAGACCTTATGTTTTAAAATATTTTTCTCGATAAAGGGTAAACATTTATCAAACTACCTTATTACTCCAGCTCTTTTAACCTGAGATTTAGATCTTGTACATGCCAATTATTCCATTTCATTTTATCCTCAATAGAAATTCTGCTGGTTTATAAATTATTATATATATTACTGAAAATCCATCTGAGCAGAACTATTTTATAATTCAAACACCCTGCATGGCAGGTGTAATATTTAATAAATTTACTTGGATTCTATGATAATGACCTATGCTTTACCCTGAATCTGAAAAAGAATAAAAACACATTTTAGACTACAAGAGACATCTTTTATTGTTGCTATAAATACCCTGTTTTCTTTGTATTAAGGAAATGGTGCCCAGCTTCAAAGCACCTCAACATGTTTGATCTCCTAAATAAATCAATGAGACTTTCTTATTTTTCACCACATAAATGTCACACACCCCAGACCCTCTTTTCACTTACATGGCTCTAGCAGATAGTTTACCTAATATTTATCTTATATGATAATAATACAAAGCATAAAATATATGTAACCTTCACACTGAGTCTTGCTTCCTGTAGGAAGAAATGTGATGTACGGCATGTGGAGTTAAAATAATGAGAATAATAAAATCTACATTTCAGAAGATTATTCAGAAGTTTCAGTTTATTAACATTACCTCATACTGAGAATAAAGTCTTCTTAGGATGGGTTGGGACAATCTGGAAAGAAGATGAGTTTCTAGCATAAAGGCAGTCACATCCTAAAAAAGTAATTTAACTCAGTACTCAGTATTGTACAGACAGAGCATAAGCAATCAGTTCCTAAACAAAAACAAAAACAAAAAAAACCCAAACCCCCCCCCCCCCCCCACCCCCCAAATAAAACAAAATAGAGATGCTCCTGACCTAGTGCAATATACAGACTGCATGTCAAAATATTCACCCTCAAATTTTAGGTCACTCTTGCTACTTTAACTACCTTTTTACTTACAGTTTGCCTTTGATGTTAAAGATACCTACTGTCATATAAATACAACATCAAATATAATAAAAACAATTAAAGGAAGGAGTGTGTTCATGTGAGAATGTAATAACCACGTGGCAACATGTTCAGAAAGGTCACAGTGAAAAAGCATTCGAAGATGTGTGCAAGTTAGGGAAGTATCAGTGAATGTGTTGATGCTGGAAATACCTGAAAATGTTGTTAAGCAGGTAAATATGAGACTGTTGAAAACAAGGCAGATTGCAAGTACACCTGCTTCATCATAACCAAAGTTTCCCCCCTTTTCTGGATTTTAATAGCATTTAATTATGTTTCCACTAGATCAAATAAGAGATGGGATTTTTAAAATGTCATATTCTATCATGTTATAGACCACTTGGAGCCATTAAGGTCTATATGAGTTCAATAATACCCATTCTGAAACTCAGCAAATAAATATTTATAAATGATAAAGAAACATTGCTCCTTGGAGCCTATCAATAATTCATATTTTAGAACTCCTTAAATATATGATAAACCATAATGGCTCCAATGGAACAGTCAACTCTCATAAACTTCTAGGAGGAGTTATTTTTTCTTATTTCATGTAAGTCTCCATTGCAATTCTATAGCAGAGGAACCATGCATTAAAATAGCTCTGAAAAGTGATACTATAGATGTGCTTGGTTTATACTAATACTCTTTGTGGCTAGGGATAAGTTGCTATTTGTGGTAGGCACTGTGGGTTTTTATGCTTTTTATGCAGTATTACAAATATAAAGTGCTTAGCAATTCCCTTTATTCCTAATAATAATTGTTCTTAGTTGCCTTGCAGCTGCATTGAAAAGGTCCCCAGTGCATTAAATACCATAGAAAATGTTGAAAAACTTAACACACATGCAAAAGTTTTGTTGTTTAAACTGAACAATATAAACCCAATGAGCTGCATGGCATTGTAACATTAAATGGGCATAAAAATTCTTAGACAAAGCTAACTTAATCTTGTACAAAAACAATTATGTATGCTAATTTCACTCCTCCCTGAAGTAGTTATACCTGGGCAAAATCTACTTGCGGACAAGGATTGAGAGGTGTTTCCCATGCTGTTTACAATTTTGCCAAGTAAGACAAACATAAGGTAAAGCCAAGAAAATTAGAGACTCATGAGGAGGTGAAATGACTTTCACATATTAACGCAGCAGGTTAATAATGACAGCCATGAATCTTTAATAACCAGGGAAAATATGTGAGATCCTTACTGCCATGTATGCATCATCCCTCTCTTACACTGTTCACTTAACAACATGCAGTGAATTAATGATCTTCAGCCTTTAACTCTGCATTTTCCTTCTATACTAATGATTTAAGCTGACTTAATGAAGCATGATACTGTGATACTTCCTTTGCAACTATATCCAATGTCACTAGAGAATAATTCAGGTGAGGAGACCTCCTCGTGAAGAGGATCAGGGCAGCAGAAGCATTGAATAATAACCAGAGGGAAAAAATGTTTTTATTATGAGGCACTGCCTGAAGTTCATATCTGATTCTTTCTCTTTAGAAAGCTTCTAGTAGAATGAGACCTCTCAAGATGTCTCTGGTGACAGATGTAGTTGCTATTAGATTTTATTTACTAAAGGAATTACAAAAACAATGAAGTAAAATCTAAAAGTACTGTTGGATGTACTCAGTGTAGAACAGGATTAAAGCAATTTTCCTAATTTACTTTAGTGGCAGACTGGGATTTTGCCAGCTTTGGCAAGTTCTTCCGTATTTCAACCCGTATTAATGAATTTTACTTTAGGTAGTCCAATAGTGAAGGGAAGGCATACCATGCAATGAAGGAAAAGCCAACATGTTTGCTTAAAGGAAAGATGAAATCTTTGTTCACAGGGCTCAACAGGTCAGTAAATTGGTGATGGAGCAATTTGCAGGTAACCAGTCTTCTTACTTAGAACTTTTCTTCCACATCGGCCAGTGTGCCTGCAGGAGGAAGCACCAGAGCAATGAAACACTTAATTTTCTTTTCCTACCAAAAAGGTAATTTTTCTGAAACAGCAATCAGGTCAGTCACAGGAACTAAGAGCCCTCAAAGCACCACTGGTCCTTATTTTTTCTGACCAACTCTCCTGATACCTCCACTCCTGTGCCCCCTGTACAGAAGCCCCGCAGTACCTCAGGCCTGAGCCCACAGACTCAGCAGAGCTAAGACGTGGGCAAGTGGGGACCAGTGGTGACCCAGGCTGCTGCTTCCCTGCCTGCTGGTCACTGGGCTGGCAGTGGGTTCTATTATTTCCAGAAGCCCTGCTATTCCTGTTCATGTGCCAGAGAGTGTTGCTGGTTTTGGAGGCAGCATCAGCCCTGTTTGTCCTGTGGTCACCCTTGGCTCTAGCTTGTCTTGCCTCAAGAAGATCAATCTTGACTGGTGCCAGCCAACCTTACCTGCCTGCAGTCTTGTTCTACAAGAAGGGGAAGGAAAGAAGCAGAATATTGAGGGTACTGCTAACACTCCAAGTGCAAGAATCTCAAGATTAGAAAGAGGAAAACCAGGAGCTACATTTTTTGCTGTCCTTTGAGCCTTGCTCCAGGTCACTCCACTTCATCTGCCTGACAGTAAGGTACATGCAGGTACCAGTCACTGTATATTGAGAACAGTTATATTAACAACTTTACTCGTCTTCACTGTTTTTTGGAGTAGTAAGAACCAATATTAAGAGTTGCCTTAATATTTCCTGTTTTTAAGGATCTCTGTTGACTTTACTTAACCTTCCCTAAGGCTCACAATCATAACAAATGCTACTCCTAAAAACAAATAAAATTGACTGTGTTCCATGGGGTTTTCAAGGCATTTCTAGCTCCTAAAGATACAAATAAGAGTTTTAATAGGCAGCTTTTGAAGAGATCTAGGCTATTTCCACATATCACTAATAGTTAATTGATCTGGCAGCCAATAATTCAACATCATAATGGTCCATGTCATATGCATGTTATAAAATTATAAAATTAATTAAGCCAGCAGGAGTTTCACAGAACAATTATATCATATTTTCCTTGATCTTTTATGTTCTGTTTACAGAGTAAGAATCTTCAAACAGAACATTTTGAACTTAAGAAAGTAATTTGAACTAGATATATGAAAACTTAATTGGTGGTACAACTTGCCAGCCTAAAAATACTACAATGTTGCTGATCACAGAATGTTTCCAACAGTCTAACTCCAGTAGAATTAGGTTTCTGGTTTTGGAAGTAATTCAGGAAAGAGGCAAAATTAAGAAAGTATAGGGATATGAATCTTCTGCGAGAGCCAAATCTGCATATAGACAGATTAAACATCTACCCTAACAAAATAAAATCTTTATATGATTAAGTTGCACTGCCATATACTAGCATTACAGCTACATATTCTTAAATTCATTCTTTCCTGAAGTGTCACTACCAGGCAGCAATAAAGCATTAGTATACAATATTAATCTATAATTTTTTCACATGGCTTTAGCAGAGAATTCTTGCATAAAAATTATTCTAAATTGCAGTTTATGCCATTCAGCAACAGAAAAGAAATGAGAAATAAAATAAATCAGAGACTTTAGTTTTACTACTGACTGCTGCAACAAAATATTCCCTGTTCTATTCATATGTAGTGTAAATGAGACTACTTGAGACATAATTTGCACTGATTTTCTGTGTTCTGAACCAATATATATAGACATAGCAGTGTATCCAGAAGGGAAAAAGAAAAAGAAAAAGAAACTTACTTAATATTTGGTCACTCTTTAGTAGTTCTGTGAAAGCATTAGTGTAATTGTATTAAACTTCTTTTTATGCCACTGTACATCTGGATTATACATGACAATTCTTTAAAGATAAATTATTCAGATAAGATCATAGTTTTTGCTCAATATTACGTTGTAAGGCAAAATTACAGACAGAGATCCCTAACACACTGGCTGTACATACCATCCTTACTTCTCAGAGAAGTTAAACTTGAGTGCTCACACTGTACTATTTTTCTCTGATGTTTTTAGACAACCTGTGGTTTTTTCTTAAACTGTAGTTCCACAGATAACCCTCCTGAGTTTTTTGCTTCTCATTTACTGGTTCTCCTGCTACAGCTGTCAGTGTACTAATAAAGTATCTCTACTGATGCTGAACAACTGTGAATATCAGTGTAAAATATGGTTGCTCCACCCCATCTTTTATTTATCTGCTCTCAGAATTGTTTGAGCGTGAAGGCAGAATAGTCTCTGAAGATTGCTCCTGTTTTTCTATTTCAAAGGACAGGGCTACCATGCTGGATGCTTCTCATGTACTGGGAAAAAGCTGCATGAAATACTTATTCTTTCTCAGTCTGTAGTGCTTCTATCTGGATGACATTCAAATTGAAAGCACTGTTAATCTGAATTATTCCTCTTTTTACTTCAGCTTCAGGGACAACACAAAACACAGAGCTTAATGTAAAACTCCCAGACCCCTTGACTAGAATTACCTGCTTATCTACCCCATCTATAAGTTTGACCTCTGCAATCAGCCACTGCAGCTAATGGAGATGACTTGCAAAAATCACCTGTTCTTTGTGTGCCTCATGGATGAGTCTGGTGTGAAAGGGACTCAATTTCTATGCACTGTTGTTCTTCACACTCTAGGATTCTTTGGTGTGTCATTCTTTTAATGCATCTTTTTCATATTCTTTTAATAATTTTATTGAGATCATGTGCTGAAAGGTATAAAGCAAATAATAAAACTTTCTTCTGAAATGCACACACAGATAGCAGTACTGAAAAGGTTAACATTCCCAGTTAAAGCAATTAAATGTTTTATTTATATTTTGGGGATTAAGCAAGCAATTCAGGCATTGTAACAAATCAAGCTGACAAGTCCTATTCACATAAATGACAACGTGCAGACAAAAATTAGATTAATTTCCAAAATAACAATAATTCCTTTACCCAGAATGCCACATTTATGGAAAGTCTTCAGAGCATTGCTTCCAATTATTTTCAACTCTGAAACAAATTATTACAGAACAACCTTTTCTTTATAAAATTACTTTATTTTGGTGACTCATTGCAGCTTTTCATTCTTTGTATAAATGGACCTTCTTCATTATGTAGACACAGAAGGGATGAAATTGCCAAACAAAAGCAAGACAAAGGGGAAAAAATAGCTTCCTTGTTAATGTAGACACACATCTATGAAAACTTTACTAAATTAATGTAGCTGCAGGGTTCATAATAACCTGTGTGCACTTAGCCTTGCCAGATGATGCATAGGTTATTTCCCTGGAATTAAGCAGTCATGCGTATTTACCTCACAGTAATGTCTTCTGACAGACACATCAGCATATGTAGAAATACACTTACAACCATGCATGAAAAGGTATGAAAATTAATTAAACTAGAGTTTTTCAATAAGAAGAAAAGAAATTAAAGAAAATAATTGTGTGATATAGTAGGTTAACGTGGTCAATGTAGAAATAGTCAGGAAAGAGCAAGGAAAGATCCAGCTGTTTCCTCACAAACAGTTCTTTAGCGGTTGGTTGTTTATTCAGTTTTTCATAGGTTAGGTTGTTGGTACTCTGTTACCAGCTGATGATGATCACACTGAAAATTAAGAGAGTCAGTTTTGTATCACTAATATTTAATTGCTGCAAAGTTACATCAGCTTCGCTTTTAGATCTGGCCCCTGCTGTCCAGAGCCTTTTAAACATTACGTTACTACAATGCATAATTTATCACTACAGATTAAAGTTAGTCATGCATAGAAGACAAAAGACCAAGCAGGGTGCTTGTCTTGGGGGATCTATGCTGAATATTCATACTTGCTAGTCATTGTCTCTCTAGTCCTAAATCAGAGACCTGATTATCTAAGAGCTTCTCTGTCACCTACCAGGTTACATGCTGCCAGCAGGATATGCTTTGTAAGTACTGCTGGTTCTATATGACTAGATTCTATTCAGGAATCCAGGAATGGGGCCAAAGCCATTTGTGTATAAGGATTTTTCAGAGAGAGGTGTGTTATTTTTTAGGAGACAACTGTTAGTGAAAATACTGGGGTTTATGTCATTCACTAGCTGACTAACCTGAGCTGATTTTTTCATGCTGAATGTTGGGTTTTTTTAAGCTGGATGTAGAATACCATTGAAAGATTAAGTAGGAGAGCCTAGAGGTTTATGTACAACTTTTTATTTTCATTATATAACTCTAACTAAATAAAGAACAAAACCTGGAATGAAAAACGGGAGCACCATTTGCCTTTTTCATCTTCCTGCAGTCTATGCTTTTTTCTTTACTTGCTCTCATATAAATTCTGACCAAACTTGATAAGTTTAGCTAAAAGAAAGGAAAATCCTCTCCATAAACTATCACATAGAAAGAATGGTCAGATGATATTCTAAATGCTGGACTGTGCTTTGCCCTATGTGTAAATTTTTTTCATGTTTTTCCTTAAAAAAAACCTGCTAGAAGACTTTTTTCCCCTACTTATTTTAAAAAATATATGCCTTCTTCTTCACTATAACAATACAGGAATAGTAATTATCCACTTGCTTATTGTGTTGGCCATTCTCTCAAGGTATCCTGAGTGAAGAGTGTTGCTTCTCCCTCTACTTCCTCTCTCCAAACACCGCTATGTCCTCTATGTGATTAATTCCCATGTGATAATTTCATTTTAGCTAATGCTATCATATTGTGCAGATAGCTTTTTGTATTTCTGTTACTTTTAAGGAACACAGAACCTTTGCTAAATGATTCATAAAATAGGGCATCATATCACGTTCTCTATCATAACACTTTATCATATCAATGTGAATGTAGTGAGACTGTATAAGCAAGAAAAAGACTGTACTGGGAAGGCTTCAATGTAATTTCTAAAGCACCTGACCATATGCCACAGGAAAAGTATGTCCTTCATCCCCATAAAGCCAAAGGGCAAAAGAAGACCACACATCTGACAACAGTTTAAAGTACCTTGCAAAAAATGGCAACTGCAGTTGTTGAGGTACATTACTAAAAGTGACAGATTTTGGATCTGCTCTTTTTTGCAAGTCCCCTGTGAGTCACAGTACCATCATTTCTTTATCTGTAGGAGACAAACTCTGTCCCTTCTGTGAATTATGTCAGCAATCTTCCATCAGACATATGCAATATTGCTAGGTGACACCTTGCAGCAGGTGTTCACTTCTTCCATATGGTGCTTCACACATTTACTTGAACTATCATATCTGAAGCATATTGAATTTGTTCAGCCTACAGAAGTTATCAAGCTAGATGGATGACTTTCTTTTAAGTATGCACATTCATCTTGGCTTGACAAGTGTCCATTTGACACTGAGTGAAAATTCTTTACCTGAGAAGGCTCCAGAATACCGTATTACCTGTCACCATAATTGTTGTGCTGCCAGAACTTTACATGAAATGTTTGCAGATTCCCACAGGCAAATTAGTTTTAGCTGGATATGTCAAAGTATAAAGCACCTCTTCTGAATTGGATAAGTGAGCACAATTTATGAACAATAGACAAGCCTACACATCCTTTTAAGCTTTCATTTCATTGATGAGAGTCTTGGGTCTGTGTTACTGGATGCTTCATTCAATAGTGAAGTGATGCTATCTAAAATGGTCTCCAACGAAATGTTGAATTTTTTATTTTTCTAGAACACATCCTATTGACAAGCAATGTAATCATTCTCTGTTCTCTTGTCCAGCAAATGCTACCTGCAACAATGACTCTTTAACTATTCTTGTATTTGCTGAAAGGATCCTGTCACGACATGTGGGTTACATTTGCCATCCTGATTTAATTGAGGCTGAAAATTCCTAGACAGTTTAGTAAGAATACTTATTGACTTCAACAAAACAGGGAAGGATGACATGGTTCCCGTGAAGTGGAATTCAAAATAACCAGGCAACACCAGCGTTTGTAATTTGACTTTGTGAAAGTGAGATATGTTTTTGTTTGTTTGCTTGTTTGTTTTGGTGTGGTTTTTTAAGCTGATACCATAAAAGCAAAAATAGCATAAAAAAAAAATCTTGGTCAATCTTTGTTAGAATGGTACATATGAAAAGGCTGGTATACATTCAGAAGCAAAGATGTCAATCCCCCATTTATACAGTGCTTAAAATTCTCTAGCCTATTTCCTAGTATTTTTCTATGCTGAACAGATTCTTGGCAGTAGCCTCAAAATTAATGAAGCACACATGCATCTTCTACAAAATCTCTTCCAAAATTATGTTTTTCTAGAGCAGATTTCACTCCAAAAGCTGGTGTCATTTGATACACAAAGTGAAGTGAAAACAACCACAGAAAATAACATTTTGTTTATCAAAACTAAAGTGTGAGAGAGGAGGACTCAACTGTTTAGGCCATGGAAAAGTAATGATTATTATCTGTGTAATTAATCAGATTTAGGGCAAATGCTCACAAAGCATGTTAACCCTGGATCCACTGTCTAGTGCCGTGTAGGTGGTGAACTTATGAACAGTTATTTCTTCTTGTGATTGCTTTGACTTCAGTAGAAATCAGGTTCATAAACAAGGCAATCATGCAGTCATGCAGGATCTTTCACCCAAACACACTGCTATTCAAAAAATTAATGTTCCATTTTTTCAGGACTTTTGTCCTGCTTGAAGAGACTGGGGTTTGTGTGACTGGCTGCAGGCATTTTCCTACCTGATTTGTCCCACTAATGTGGCTAAAAGGAGTCTGTGAGCACTGTGTGAAGTGCTCATATACATTCCATTTGTATATTCTGATCCTAGCAAATTGTCAGAAGTCAGTGTTTGTGTAGGGCTAGATCAAAATTCCACATAATTTATTTTCTTGTCCCTCATGGTGAACAAGAATAAATATTTTTTGCTTCATCATGTTGTCATTCAGCTACATGGTATCTCTGAGATCTTTCCACAAGAACTTCCAATCTCTTTTGGATCAACTCCAAATATTTCACTATTGTTATTAGCTTTGTATGACAGTTCATCCCTTGACTGACCACTTCTGAGTTTCTTTATCTGTCCTAGTACAGAACATTTTCACAGAATCACAGAATGGTTAAGATTGGAAGAGACTTCTGAAGCTCATCTTGTCCAACCTCCCTGCTCAAGCAGGGCTGTTTAGAGCTAGGGAGAAGACTCTGGAATCCTCCTTAGGTTCCAGGGTCTCTAATGATAAAAACACTGGAATCTCCAAGGGCAACCTGTACCAGTGCTCAGTCAACCAACAAAAAAGTGTTCTTTGATGTTCAGATGGTACCTCCTGTGTTTCAGCCTGTGTTCACTGCTTCTGGTCCAGTCACTTGCACCCCTGAAGAATCTGACTCTGTTCTTTTTGCGCCCTGCCTACATGAGGGCAATAAATATTTATATATTTTGACAGTGTTTCTCTGAGCTTTTCCTTCTCCAGACTGAACAGTCCCAGCTCTCTCAGCTTTTCTTCATGGGTAAGGTACTTCAGTCTTTTGTGGTCCTTCATTGCATTTTATCCAGTATATCCATGACTCTCTTGTACTAAGCCCAGAACTGGACACAGCACTTGGGATGTGGGCTCAACAGCATTGAGTAGAGGGAAAGGATCACCTCCCTTGACTTGCTCACAACACTTATTCTAATGCAGCACAGAATAACTTTTTTAGCCACAAGAGCACATTGTTGTCCCATGCTCAACCTGGTGTCTACCAGGACCCTGAGATCCTACTCTGCCAAGCTGCTTTCCAGCTGGGTAGCTCCCAGCAAGTATTGGTACATGTAGTTGCTCTTTCCCGGGGGCATAACTTTGCTCTACTCCCTGTGGAACATAATGAGGTTCCCGTTGACTTATTTCTCTAGCCTGTTGAGGTCCCTCTGGATGGCAGCATGGCCCTCTGGCATATCAGCTACTAATCCTATTTTTGTGGCAAATTTTTGAGGTCACATTCTGCCCAGGTCACTAATGAAGATGTTAAGCAGGACTGGATCCAGTATTGACCCCTGGGGTACAGTGCTAGTCACCTCCAACCAGACTTTGAGCTGCTGATCACCACCCACTGAGCCTGGCCTTTCAGCCAGTTTTCAATCAATGTTGCTGTTTGCTCATCCAGACTCTACATCAAGAGCTTCACTCTGTGGACCTTATGGGTGTGTGAAAGGCCTTACTGAAGTGCTGATGGACAATGTCCGCTGCTCTCTTCTCACATACCAGGCCAATAATTTCCTTGAAGTTATCCAGTTAGTCAAGCACGACTTCTCATTAGTGGAGCAATGCTGGATACTCCTGATGATTTCCTTGCTGCTCATGTACCTGAAGAATGGCTTCCAGGATTAGCTGCTTCTCCACTTTTCTAGGAACTATGATAAGCCTGACAAACATGTAGTTCCCTGGGTCTTCATTCTTCCATAAGGAGGTGACATTAATGTTCCACCACTCTTCAGAAACTTGTCCCAGTCTCCATGATTAATTAATGATTATTGAGTGTGTTGTCCTCCCCCTACTCCCCCTAGTGAAATCTGCCTGATTCTTCAGCACTTCTAGTGCATCCCATCAGGTTTCATGGACTATTGTGGGCCTGGTTTGCTTAACTGCTCCCTAACTTATTAATTTTCCACCAGGAGTACATTTTCTTTCCTCCAGCCTTTCCCCCTGAAACATAGTATTCTTGAAGACCAGTCCAGCTAGTAAAGACTGAAGCAAAGAAGGCATTATAGTACTTCCACCATTTCTACTTTCTGTGCAACCAGGAACAATGGGCCCACATTTTCCCTATTTTTCCTTCTGTTGCTTATGCACTTAGAGAAGCCTTTCTTCTAGTCTGATATGCTTGCCAAAATTCAATTCCATTTGAACTTTAGTTTTCATAACTTCATCCCTGGATGCTTCTACATTCCTCCCAGGTTACCTGTTCTTGCTTCAATCCTCTGTAGGCTTTCTTTTTGTGTTTGAGTTTGTCTGGGGAGTTCCTTGTTCATTCATGCAGGCTTCCTAGCATTTTTAGCTGATACCATATTCTTTGGGATGGAGCTCTCTTGAGCTTGGAGGAGGCATTATTTGAATATTAACCAGCTTTCTTGGGCTCCCCTTCCCTCCAGGGCCTTATCCCATGGGTATCTTTCAATCAGATCTTTGAAGAGACGAAGTTTTCACCCTGAAGTCCAGGGCTGTAAACTTGCTTTTTCACTCTCATCCCTGTTCCCAGTATCCTGAACTCCACAAACTCATGGTCATGCAGCCAAATCACCTTTGGTATTCACATCCCCAACAAGTCTCATATTTTGGTGAGTAGGGAGTCCAACAGAACACTTCTCATTGGCTCCTTAGTCCTCATTTGGAGGTGGAATTTGTCATCAATGCAGTGCAAGAACCTTCAGAATTCCTAACACTCTGCTGTGTTTACCCTCCAACAGATAACAGATTGTTGACCAGGACCAGGGGCTGTGAATGTGATGCTACTCCTACATTCTTTCCTTATCTTTTTGTTCTTTCTGGTCACGTGGCCTCTAGCAGACACCCACTATTATGTCACCTTTGCCTGTTTTCTCTTTAATCCTAACCAATATTCTCCCTTGTCTATCCTCAAGGAGAGCTCCATGCATTCCAGGTGCATTATCACTTTAAGGACAACCCTCACTTCTTGTCTTCCCTTCCTGTACTTCCTATAGACCCTGTATCCCTCCCTTGCAACACTCCACTCCTGGGAGCCATCCACCATGCCTCCATGACCCCAAGAAGATAATAGCTCTGCAAACTCAATTCAGATCTCTACCTCACTCTTTTTGCTCCTCATACTAAGTGCATACATCATACACAAGCAGCACCAGTTCTACAAACCAATTATTAATTTCTTTCTCTTCACCTCAGTGGCAGGATTGAGGAGACCAGCTGGATCCTCATACCCTTGACAACTGTCTGTGGAGTCTTGTGGTCATTTTTGATACTTTTATGACTCAATAATTTTGTAGTCATGATTTCAATCTTTCCAGCTTTCCCTCTGTGGGGACCTCACTCATCTCTTGTGTTGGGTATGGCAATCTTTGTAAAACTATCTTATTTTTAAAAAGTAACGTCTTTTCCCTTGATGTTAAATCCAAGGTAAACTGCAGATTATGGTCTATAGACAGCTCTTTTTAATATTAAATTGGAGTTTCTTGAAAATACTTGGCAACTTCTTGCTTTAAAGTTTAGCAATTTGTTCCAAAGCTATTTCTACCTACATTTCAGTTTTACACAGTTCATCATTGTAAGTACAAGGAGAAATCATCAGTGTGACAACCTCCCAAAATCCTTCTGCATAAACCAATGAAAAATGTTAATTAGTTTTGCAAAGTCTAATTCCTTTTATAGCATCATAATTTACAAGCTTCACAACCTAGTGCTTTATACTTTCAACTTATACTTCTGTGGTATTTTAAAGTATGTTGGGATGAGGAAGCTGCCTATAAAAATCCTCTCTCATGCACCCTATTTTACTTCTACTTTTAACTTTTCAAATTTAGTTCTTTTCAGTTTTCTCCATTAAGAAACAGCTTTTTCTTTCTGAGAGATGTCTGTGATTGTAATACTTTTGTTATACTTCCATTTGATCACATTTGTTTTTATAAAATTATTTTAAATTCATACTTAATTTGTGGTTTATACCAAAGATTGGTATAACCAATTGTTACAACCAATTGTTTCTCTATGGAAACAGTGATCATTCTCGTGTGCCATACATGTCTTTTCCCATTTGACCATGACTTTCGATCTCCTTCCTCATTTTGTTTGTTCCCATTTTAATATAAATATTTACTACATTGTATTTTGTTTGGTTTTTTTCCCTGTTGTAAGGGTTAGTAATATCACTGCTTTATTGCACTTCCATTTGTCAGTTTTATCTGGAATAATACTTTCAACACTTCTTAAGAGCTAGTAAAAGACTATCCCAGACCTTGAGGTCTCTAATTGGCTGGTTCAAGAAATGTCCATTGATGCTGTCAAGAATGTTATCATTGCACCTTTATCTGTATTATTTTCATTTTAAACCAGAGAATTTCATGACCACGTGTTTTTGAAGCCCCTTCCTAGGAGCGTGACCTCTCCACAGAAATTACAGGGAGACAAGAAGGCTGGGAGTTTTGTTGTTTTCTGACTCCTGCATATTCTGTCTTTCCCTGTGAAGAGTCAAAGCTCTGCAGGAGAGATCTTGCATGTCCCAGGAAGAAAGTTATCATGGTCCTGAGAAAATCTACTCCAACACTGTGCTGGCGTTTCCATCAAGGGAAAAAAAAATGTTGCTGCCCTAAGAATAGTATAGCAGTATAAGAAAAAAGTGAGGGAGAGAAGATAAAGAGAGAATAGAAATTTCTATCAGCTACTGTGACACCAAAAATTAGTATTACTATAGTAATTAGTAATTAGTATTACTGTAGTAATTTGATACTAAGGCAAAAGATTCCAACTGATATTGTTAGTTGATAGTTGATAATTGTGGAAACACAGAAGAAGAAATTTCCAACTTGCAATCCTCAGTCACTCTTCAGCAAATATGGCAGCATCTACTCCATTCCTTGAATTTGTCAAGCTTATCTTTCTCTATGCACCCATTCTTCTATGCTCGAAGTTAAAAAATAAGCCTGTTCACATTTCTGCAAAAACCTTTTGCTGGTCTTTTTTTTTTCCTTTTTGTATCATTAATATTCACACAGCACTTGTAATGAAAAGTGTGAAAATGTATCTGTATAAAATAGTCTATATTGTACATATAGATTTGTCTGCAACTAACTGGAATTGATGATCTCATAAAAAAAAAAAAAATAGAAAAAAATATGACATGTCAGAGGAAAGGAATAAACTGTTTAGTAACAGCTTCTTTACATGGCTGAATACATCAAATCCCCTTCCTGGGTATCCCTTAGAGGGAAAAGGATATATGTTGAAGCAACATAACAAGGAGAAGCTCTTTTGTAGCTGGTTTGATCCCAGTGATTATAATGTTGATGATAATTAATTACATGTGTTGTGCAAAATGTTTCTTATTTTGACAAGACAGAGACAACTTTATTTGAACTTTGTAGGAGGAATACCAATACCAGGTGTGAGCTCAACCCTGAACTTCCTCTTCCATGTGTCATGTGCATACAGTGCACACTACACTTGTGATTGATAACTGGGAAATCATTCCCTACCTTGAGAAAAGACAGAAAAAGAGAATAAAACCTAAAAAATACTAAAAAAAGTAAAAGCACAGATGTAGCTCCCTTGTTACCAGAAAAGCACAGCAGTGTTCATAATGAGATATTTTAATCTGCTAGTAACATCAAGGTTTAAGGGCCATCAAAGGAAATCTAGACAGAAATCCAAACTGAGAGACAGAAAGAAGAGAACTTTAGCCACCCATAAGCTTATTTGAAAAGTAAGGAATCAAATAGGAATTTGTACAATAGAATTTGACCAAAGAAGATTTGTAATGATTTGTTGAGTTTTATGTTTTTGTTGTAAAAATAAGTTCATTCAAATGAAGTATTATACCTATAAATATATCTTTACAGACAAGTGATTGGTCACTTTTAAAACCAATGTGAAGAGCAATTTTCTTTACATGAGATGCAAAGATGGAGTTATGCAAAGCAATTGCGTTTTTATACCAGTTTCCAAAATGCAACCTAGAACCCCTCTAGTCCAAATGAGTAAGTCAAAATAAGAAAAAAATTATTAAAAAAAAAAATTCTTATGTCAAGTTCTGAAAAAAGAAGTAAGAATATCCTTGCAACCAACTTGGGGTGCTATAGTCTACATGAGCAGTCCAGTGGATGGATGAAAACTGGCTGGATCTAAGAAAAAATGGCTAATATTTCATATCCTGCCTGCCAAGATAAATCCTCAAGGATCTATCTTGGAACCTATCCTGTGCAATATCTCTCTGTGGAAAAAAAAAAAAAAAAAAAAAAAAAAAAAAAAAAAAAAAAAAAAAAAAAAAAAAAAAACAAACCAAAAAAAAAAACAAAAACAAACAACAACCCAGAAACAAACAGAAGAGACAGAGTTAATCTTCATCAGGTTTCTAAATTATGTCAGGCTGGGGATGTAGGTGATAAACCCAAGAGCAGTCTTGGAGCAGACACACTGGAGGATGAGGCAAGGGGCAACTTCATGATAAAGAATGATTTCCCCACAGGAAGTCTGTGCTATTAACTTCCACACAAAATTTTTCTTTATTTTGCCTGGAAATGACTTACATGAGGATATGATTTCCAGAAGCTGAAGTAAGGTTTTCTAGCCTGTAATTCCCCAGATCTTTCTTCTGGCATTTTTTGAAGACAGNACAGGTGCTAAATTTGTTCTTTTGTGCACAACCAAGGACCCTCTGTTATTGCTACAGCCCCTTCAAGATATAGGAGAGTGGTTTCAAAGTGACATCATCTAAATCCCTATTTTACAAAGACACTAAAAGAGCTTAAAAGGAATGCTAAATAAATATAAAA
>WBNO01009911.1:1272-77241 GCA_013400575.1 Peucedramus taeniatus
GTATGTAAAGCCCATGTGCCTTCTTCCTGGGCATGTCAACCGGCAGTTAATCTAAACTCTTGGTATCACACAGTCATGTAATCATCCTGTTCTTCACTGAGTAAAAATTCAGTGACTGGTTTTTCTGTGAGTCCAGAGCAGTCTTTGGAAAAGTGAAAAAGAAAAGAAAGAAAAGCAGTATCAGGAATCAGAATTCAAATAAAGTTAAGATGGACAATCAGGCCTAACTCAGCTGTTTGAATAAGGTTTTGGCTTCAGAAAGTGGAGATTTTTCATTACTGCAGATGATACATGGAAGACACTCACTTTGAGGAATGCAGATATCCAGGAAGGTAACAGTTTTCGTTGTGCTCCTTTCCACACAAATGTTCACCGGGTTAGAGACATTTGTTTAGCAAAAACATAGCAAGTCCTAGCATAATGACATAATAATGTCATTTTGATTTAGATTAGATTACAATAGATTGGGTTAAAATTCCTTTTCAAACCTACCAGGACAGTAATATAAAGACCCTAATATCATCAAACAAAAAGTAAACGAATCTTAAAAATACAACAGTAACATAAAAAATATACTCTAAACCAAGAAGCCATATGGAAAATAGAAATTTTAAAAATAGAACGAAATGTAAAATATTACCTTTCAAATTAATAATTTATTCTAGATAGCATAGTACATTGACCATGTTGACCATCTAGCTACGTCATTAACCAGATCTGAGTAATGGCAATGATATGACATTTTAAGACAAGAGAAAATGAAAAAGGGAAAAAAGAGACTTTCATACGAGAAATTCAATTTACTTTAGACTGTTGCTGCCAGAGACCAATTTGGAGCAGGTCCTGTGATAAATCCACCACCCAATGCCATTGCAAATTGCTGGGTTAATGAAGGGAGTTCAAGTAGGGAAATGAGAGGCGAGAGCAGCAAGGCGCTGATCATCTGTAAATTACTTGCTGCCGGGTGTACGATGTTAAAGCTCAGAGAGTGAAACACACCATTTTTTCTTGGATGATAAGCAGAGGATTAACTTCACTTTCATTACTATATTTCACCAAAACTTCCCCGTCAAACTAATTCATTTTTGTGTACCCAGCAGTGTAAGGTTATGGCAGACAAATTTCATGTGCAAAAAAGGAGTGAAATACAGGCAGATCAGAGAGAAAACATATGAAGCTTTTTAGGTAAGAAAATATTTTTCTAAAATAATGAAAGTGCGGATTATAAAATGTTTGATACTGTTTACAGGGAAAAAAACCCTCCGGTAATTTTCTTCAGTAAATTCCTGTATGCCGTACCTCCATACTTCCTTTCCTAGTAATTACTGAGAACCGGGGGAGAGAATAACTTTTCCCATAATACTTATGCCATCTATAAAGAATGGTTTACTTCCCTTCCCCACATGCTCCAAAACCATAATTATAATTATCTTCCACTAACTTCATAAGGTAATTTTGTAATTTCTTTGTGAATTCATTTTTCCTGTAACTTTACCTTTGCAATGCAGTTTTTTTTTTAAGTACACCAATATCTTTTGAAGTGCACCAATTTGAAACTAGTGAGACATAATCTTTATTTCTTGATTTGGTTGGGGGGGGGGGGGGTCATTTATTTTGTTTGCTGTTGGTTTTGTTACTGCTTTTTATAGGTGATAGTTCTATCAAGCAAGGAAAATACTAAAGATTGTTCCCTCACCTCCTCTTAATATCAAGCATTAAATTCATTACTGCCTTATAGACTCAACTTTCAGGCACTTTCATGCATTAATGGAGTTACTTTTGTTAGTGACGTTACCCTCGTGTTCATAGGGTTAGTGTTTTCTCTAATGTTGCTCTCTTTGACTTTTCCAGGGAGCCAGGCTCCTTTACATGAAGAAGGATGCAGGATTTCCACATGAATCACTTCAGAGTGAGCAGAATCTGGTTATGGCATCTATCTGTTGCCTGTTTAGGAGCCACAGTGTGTGTCTTGATCCCTTGTGACTCTCCTTGCAAATAAAAAAAAAAGTAAGAATTTAGACATTTCAGTGGTTTTTATTTTACCATTCCATCTTCTGAACCAACATAACAGTGCTGGTTTGAACTGTGAAGCAGAAAGGAAAAAGCTAATATAAGATATAAAGAGACATAAGCTTCTCTATCACTTCCTAAAATTTCAGCTTTGATGCTCATTACTTATTAGAAATAATTTTATGTTGTCAGTTTTTCTAAGTAGTGTAGTATGTGAATTTTAAGTCTTAGTTGTTCCGAGGAACGTTTCTGTACTCTTTTAATTTATGTGTTTAAAGGATGCAAAGGGGAAAACCGTAACAATTCCCCAAACCAAGAAAATCAGAGTACACTTTTAAACAATCTTAAGGAAAATTCCTCTGTTCCAAGAGGAAAAGAAGAAATCCTTCTGACATCTCACATTTTATTCAGTTAACCACAGTAAATTGTTCATCATATGAGTATATAAGTTGATTTTTCATGTCCACTGTGAAGATGTTTCTAGCAGGGAAAAAGGGCTTGAAGGCCATGATAGACTGGTGCTGGTACATACTGATAGCTGTACTAGCCAAAACTCAATAGACAAAGAAAAGCCATACATGAAATGAAATGAAAGCATGCAGACCCCGTGCAAAGGACCTTGACACCACAGTGTGGCTTTTTTAGCAAATAGCAGAGAGTCCTTGAAGCCTGATAAGAGTGCAAGCAGCTATCAGCATCTCAGTTAGCAAGTCCTTTGATGAACAGAAGGGCACTCAGAAGAGTTCTTGATGTCATTGCTAATGCCGGCTAAAACATCCACCGAATTACTTGCAATATGTTGGTCCTATGGAAAAGATGGGAGATGAAGCATCACGATTTTTTTATTTTTGAAAATTGGTGAAGAAAGTTAGAAAGGGCTGACGATTTTGTTAAAAAAGAGGAAGCAAAAGTAGAGTTCAGAAACTTGTGCCAAATGCTCCCCACTTCACAGGTGATGCAACAGCTTCAGGTTGTATGGCCAACAAAACTTGATCATAAAAAATGTACGTGATCAAGAAACCTGTACCTGATCAAAAATACACTTTTCTCCTCGCGCTTCTGTTTTGAGATGTGACGGCAGCTGCAGAATCTAGAAGATGCTAAAGAACTATAGCTTGGTTTTCATACACAGGGCCCAAAATGCCAGTCTCAGAAACCCCCTGGTCAGTGTCTACTGCCTTGGTACCTGTGCCAGCAGCATTGGTTATCACCACCTATAAAATCTCTTCTTCCTCTCACCCAGAGAGAAGACAATTTCTGAAATTCTAAGTTTTTGATTCTAAATTTCCAGAGGAAAACAGAAAATTGCAGTAGTAGAGATTCTCCCATGCCTGCTCTCTGCGCTATTACTGTGGGTGAACCCTTTATTTGCCATTGGACTATGAAAGGATCTATGCTGAAAACTATTGCCCTGCTTCAGAGAGAGCTATTTGATTTCATTTTTCCTAACATTTCCCCAGCTCCCATGGAGAGTGTAAGGAACTGTTATAAGTAAATTAGTGATTCAGCCAATTTTAGTAATAATAAAAAAATTAAGATTTTATGCCATGATCAAGATGCAATTTGTATAGCCACAATTAATAGAGACAACACAGAGCCCGGGATCGGTGCTGGGTGAACTCTGGTCTGACCTCTATCGCATCAGAACCCCCTCTGGTCACCAATGCGTCTCCATCGGGTTGGTTTTTATACAGTTTTGTTCCACCTGAGGCAGAGGTTCTCCTATTCCTTTTGTTGCTTCATGTATTCATGAGGACTCCTTTTCTCTGTGCTGGACTGGACAAAGACATTTCTGGGAAGTGATGAGATCAGATGGCGAGTTACGGGAATCTGGCATTCAGATCTCAGTCGTGGGCACTTGTCAGCCGATCATCTCCTGGGTGTTCCATAGTCAGTCCCAGGAAGGGATTCATCTCCGTTGGAGCCACGTCTTTTAGTTTGTAAATTAAGCTCTCCTCTGCTGCCGCTCTGGTTTTGTAATCCTGTGAAGCAATCCTCCCCAACCTCTCCTTGTGGGTTTAAACCTTTAGGTATTTTTCATACATGCACAACCCGTTTATGAACATTATTTCACAATTATTCTTATATTTCATAGGAGCATGAATTAATCCATACTATCTATTACAGAACTGACAGTTTTATACCCAAAGTAAGATGCATGTTACCAGCTTCAGCTGCAGACATATGTGCAGCGCCTTCTCCCTAGATACACATGACTTTTGTCTCTCTTCACTGTCTGGAAACATCTTCCAAAACATTTCTGAAAAGACACACTAATAAAGAGAGTTGGTGTGGCTTTCCTACTAGCCTAGACTGGATATAATTGAGTGCTGTAGCCATCTGTTCAGACATCAGGGTTTGCATGCCTTTTCCAGACTTGGTAGCCAGAAAACTGGATCAAAGAAAGTAACTCCTTCTATGTTTTTAGAGAGCATATGAAAGGTCAGGTCCTTGAATCAGTGCCTCTACAAGCTTTAATCTCTGATTAAGCACAGGAACAACAAAAGCCTGAAGGCAATTGTATTTCTTACTGAAAGATTAATTAAAACTTATCAGAATGCTGCTTAATTTAGTCTTCGACCTTTTGAATGTGCTAACAAGTCAGAATAACTGTGTAGAATCTTTGCAATAGACAACCAAAACAAATTGTAAAAACATCAAACTTAAATTGTCAGCATGTCTGTCTGCAGCTAAAGTGGGTACTTTATTTGCTCAGGAAATTTTAGGTAACAACTCCTGATTTTTGGCTGTAGACCTTAAGCAAGAACTGCTGCCAAAATGGAGGAACCAGTTTCCTGGGGACTTCTAGCATATAGTCCAAATTATTTTACTGGTAGTCATTGGGAACATGATAAACATTTGAGGTGAGCAAAATGTGGAGGGCTTCTTTTTTCTCAGAAATAGTAACAAGCTTACTTTCTAGACATGTAATTCCACTTTCTAGGCTATTATTATTACTCTCATCTTCATTATCTTTGTTATTGCTCTAATTTCCTAACTCTGTAAATTCTGGCATAGTGAGGCTTGGGGAATAGACCAAGGGCAGCTGCCTCCCCTGTCAGTGTGCCCAAGGGGTGTTTGCTGTTGTCTTCATGGTCTGAGAGATGGCTGTGGTGAGAGACACAGGACACCTGTGTATGATGGAAATCCTTAAACCAGCACCCAGCAGCCCATTCATGTATTCATGACTGAGTACCTCTGAGTCAATTCACCTGCCTGAAACAATGACAGACGGTTTGTGGAGATTCCTTCACATCAAAGAGTTAAATAGATTTAAATTCCTTCTACCCCCATACCATACCCAGGTGCCCCTGACACTGACCACCAAAATGATGGAAAGTTATAATTTCTACAAAGGTGGCACTTACTTCTCCCCACAGAAGAGTGTGGATGTGGTTTGGTGCAAACTAGAGCAGGGCAGATGTGGCTTTGGGGTTTTGGGCTTTTGAGAGTGGGTGGCAGAGAGCTCCTCAGGGGTGTGAGGACAGGCTCTACAAGCCAGCATCAGTCCCATTAAAGACTAGCTTGTCACTAGTTACTTTAGGTTTTACGAGTTGCCAAAACTTTTCTACAATAGCAACAATGACATTTGACCCACTACAGTAGTGGTGAGACTCAGAAAGACAAGTGCAGTCTCTTCTGCCCTACAGTGACCTCTTTAGAGATTTGAGGCACATGCAGGACATTGATCATATAGTTCTTATTTATTGTGACAATTTCAAAAGAAGTAAAGGTCTGGGGGATTTTTAGTGGGTGGTTTCCACATTAAATTCACTGTGAAGTGTGAAAGGTTTGGGTATATAACACCAGGAGTTTGTAGATCTGTCCAAAGTTTAAAACTCATTCTTTGTTGGAAAGAAAGTGGAAAACACTTCCATTTTCCCATGTTCATTAGTGAATAATTCTAATTTATCTGGCCTACCAGAAATTTACAAATGAGATCTGATGAGTATATGTTTGTGTTCATACAAAGAGAAAAAGAAAAATATGTACCTATGCAGAGACATGTGTAAAAAGTTAATTTATGTTTACTTCATTAGATAGTGTATATATACACACAATACACTAAAATACAAAAACACTAACTTACTATATCTCAACAGAGTAATGTTGAACAAATTTGATCCATGACCAGCATGGTGAGCTTCTTTCAGAGGCTCTCAAATTTAAACAAAAGTCTTCTAAATGCATGAACTTATTTAATTGTGACAAAGAGGGCTCTTCTTTGTTGAACATTTACCATGTTAATGCAAGAATTAAGCAAACAAAAAAACCCAACAACATTCTGATTACTAAATTTGCTAATTTACTTAATGGTTTTACCAGGTTAATTGTATTTTGTTAATCTCTCTAGAATTAATTTTTCTATCCACCTTCCCTTGAGAATTTTCCTTGCAAAGGAAGAAAAAAAGCCTGAGAGCTTTAGTACTCTGACATTTTTGTTTCACATTAAAACAAATTTCAGAGTCTCTGGAGGGAACATTACCTCCAGCTACTTACTCGGTATGCACTTGCAGAGAAAAATATGGCAGTACTTAAAATGCAACATTCCAGTGAATATCTGAGATTTACATATGAATACTCAGATATTTTCTCTCCTAAGCACCATAAAATCTCATCAGTCATTTCTAAAACGTTCTGAGTGCTGCTGTTTGCTGCTCTTTCAAAATTGTGAACACTGTGTTTAAGGACCCTCCATCACTGCCTGTTCTGCTGAAGTATTTTTTGTGAGGGCTGAAAGGAAGTAGTTTAGAGCAATAAAGAACTTGAAACAACACAGGCAAATCATTCTTGTTTCTGCTTAATTTAAGCTATTTAAATTGAAGTTTTTTTGTTTGTTCAGGTCTCACAAAAAGAATCCTCTTGACTGGATGCAGGATGGAAACAAGTCTGAAGGACTGAGCCTTCAGCAGAAAGCCTGTCTCCTGCTGCACCAACTCCCACCACTTTGGCAGCCCCTCTAAGGAGCGACAGACAAAAACAGAACCGTGGTCCTTGACCTGCAGAACACTTTGTATCGGGGCTTCAGAGAGTCAGCAGGTCCAAACCTGACTGATTATCTGTCTGCGGTGGGAGGATTGCAGGACACCTCCATGTCCATCTTCCCACTAATGGCATGGCTGCAATACCGGAGAGCACGTTTCCTGGAAACTGAAAGAAAGGTGCAAACCGCATCCCTCCCTCCCTCTCCTCCTTCTGTGCACCTTGAAAGGGCCTTATTGCATCCAACAACTGGCATATTGTTCAGTGTTGAAAGTTCAGCTCTTCCAGTGGAAGAAAAATAATTTCATATACTCATTATTAATTTTTATAGTTTAGCTTTAATTGTTGCCTGTTTTAGCCTCTGAAAATATGAACTTTAAGATATTTCCATAGTGTTTCTGTAAAGTTTTTGCTGTTAAAGACCATTGGCTCGTTTTGTGGGGAGTTTTGGGTTTGAATTTTGGATTTTTTGTTTTCCAAGAGGAAACCTTTCTTTTGAGTCATGATTTTTAAAGTTTGTATCTTAAATATTTATCAGGGTTTTAGGTCTGTATTTCACCTTTCTAGTTACTTTTGATATGTGCAAAAAATTTTTCTTTCAAAACTAATTCTAAGATTTAGCATATTCTATTTCTTAAAAATTAAAAGCATCATGTACTTGTCAGAATATTTTAAATGTATTTTCAAAATGTGAATCATGTAAAAACCCAGCTTGTTTAAATGGACAGTTCAGAGTAGAGAGAGCTACTAGAACTTTCTTTCAAAAACAAAAATAGCATTATTGATTTTCTTTCCATGAACATTTTTCTCTTGGGATCTCTTCTCAGTAACACTTATTTTATTTCTTCAGAGCTGGGAAATTCACAAAAGAAGTACTTACACCTTAAGATAAAGATGTGTTTGTTCTTACTTGCTCACTCAGAGGCTTTTCAGTTCTGGTAAGTAATTAAATTATCAAATTGTTTAGCTTCTACCTTAAAGAGTTTAATTTTAAACTAAAAATGGGACAGGAAGAATCATAAAATTAAATCTCATTTCCACTTTTTGTATTTTTTTCCTCTAGGGAAGAGTCTGGATTATTGCAGAGTAGATTTATACCTATGCCCATCACAACAGAGCTAGCACATGATTGATGTCAAATGCTAAAATATATGCCAAATGACAGTTTATTATCATTTATTTATTAAGTCTGATGTCTTCAAAACTGGCACCAATTGAATGAAAACCTGATCTTTCCATAAATCTTATGAATGTGTCCTTGTTGACACATAGTTAGTATGTAAGATTCATAGTATTAATATTTATCTAGAGCACACACAATATCCTTGAGTCCTGGTTGTTTCATTAATTCTCAACATACTCAGTGACTAATTTATTTACTCCCAAGAACAGGCTTTTTTGGGGGGTTGGTGTTTGTTGCTTCGGTAGGTTTTTTTCCCTTTTTTTCCCAGAAAGAAATCAAAGAAATAATAAGATATCTTTGCCAACCCTAACAGAGATAGTTCAAGGTACCTTACACGGTACCATATCTCTCAATATGATTTCTATGGACAATAGAGCTCCATGTTTGACAGACTCGAGTCAGTGAGGGAGGTGTATGAAAAACAGCCCTACTCAGGAGGGACTGCTGCATAAGCAATGATTTCTCTTCCAAAAGTCTTCCCTACATGGGGAAGTTTAGTCACATAACTGCTCTTGTACAGACCACTGGTAACACAGGTATAGCCCACAGCTGGAAAAAGGGATTCATGCACAGTTCTATCAAGCACAGCAACAGCCATTTCATTCCTAAAGTGGATTGCAGAAATCTTGTTTAAGAACATGTTAGATGATCTTGATGGAGCTGATGTAAAGGAATGAGGTCACAAATGTCTTAACCAACATTTTCTTCAAATATTGTCTGCCTCCCCATAGGGCTTAAGCATTTTTGTCTTTTTCTCCATTAAGGCAATGGATTCAGAAATTGATTACACCCTCTCCAACCCAGCCTAATGTAGGACAAGTTCTACATTTGTGCAGGGCAAGTTCTGATTTAAGCTAGATTTTCAGGTACACGCATACAGTTGCACTCAACTAACTTTGCTGACGGTTTCTGGATCTACACTCCCCATCCCCAGCCGCACAAACATGCAGCAATATTCCCAATCTTACTAATCTAATAACTGATTTAGATTGCTTCAGGCTAAACAAAACAAGCTAGCACCCCATGAGGCATCCCATAAAACCCCAGCTGTCCATCCATGTCTTACCTTGTTATAAGATAGCAAACACTGACATGTACTTAATATAACAGCAGAAAGTTGCATTAACCCTTTTTCTACCCTTTTTTCCTCATTCTTTCTAATAAGGTTTAAGTTCTTAAAGTGGTTTTTTTTATGTGTATTTTTTCTTATACTTGTATAAAAAAGCCAAAATGTGAAAGGAACTAGAACACTTAATTCTCCACACACTGTTCATTAGATGTAAATGTGGGAAGGGCAGTTCAATGGAGTGCAGTTTCTGATATTTTTTCTCATCACAAACAGAGAATCAGAGTTACCAGAGAGAAAAAAGTGCTATTTAACTTAGTCATGATTAAATTAATTTCCACACTGTACATAATACACTATTCCATCATAGAAATGATTATTAGTTTTTATTAGACAACAGAAGGGGATGGGATAGAAGTTCACAAGATCAGAGAAGGTTAGTCAAAAGACAGCAAATAGTGTACTTTGACTTTTCTCATTAAATCTATTCATTACAACTGTTATTCCTTAACATTTCTGATACCAAGGCTAGTTTTCTTATTTCTTCAAAAGACACCTATTTTTCTATTCATTACCTTACTTTAAGTATTAGTTATATTGAAATAATGGGCATTTTTAAATGTCTATTATTCTTATTTTTTTTCTCTCTGGGCTGTGAGAACAGGCAGATTTCACTACAACAGTCATAATCAAAGGCTTATGTCCTCAGCAGGAAACCTATCCCCCTTTTCTCTCAGAGAAGCACAGAGCCCATTTTGTCTGTGCAGCTTATCATTCTCCTGCACAAGGTTAGAAGAATAACAGGCTCAGATCTGGGTTTAGACCACAGAAACATCTGTGTGTGTCTTGCCAACCACACAGACTTATGCCAGCTCCTGCATTCTCTAGCAGAGAATGTTACCATAATGTTTGGCCGCAAAGGTATCCCAAAGCTCCTGGTTTGCTCAGTGAGCCTGAAACAGGCAAATCAATAAATTAATCTGCAATTTTACAGCATTTAGAGGACACCAAATAGCCCTGCTCACTGTTGTCTGCTGAGACAGCATCAGAGACACAGTCCGTGGTTAGGAAGGCTGTGTGGGCAGCTGTACACAAGATCTGTGTGCTGCTGGTGTGAGTAGAGAGTGTCCATCTCCTGGACAGACACAGGAATGGCTGCCTGGCAGCTATGAAATCCTGAATGGGGACCCAGTGTTTCTGTCTGACTTATGCTCTTCTCTCAATATGGATTTTGTAAAAATATGGATTTATAAGAGAACACATATTGGAGCTCTCATCAGAAAAGCTATTGAGAGAGCATCTCTCTTACCTGACACATCAGGAACAGATGGATTTTGAACAGCAGAAATTTGAACAAAAAAATTAGTTTCACCACATGAAGAAATCTGGGACATTTCTTCTGAAATGGGGTCATGAACTAACAGGACTTGGGTTTCTTGATGTCCTTTACAAACATTTAAATCAACCTGTGAAAGTTACTTGAGAAGCCACCCTTAGGAGTGAGGTCTCCTATCAAATTTTTATTGTGCAGTTGACGGCTGCCAAGTGTTGCAGACATCACATTTCAAACCCCCGTCTTTTGAAATGCCCATCTTTGAAGAGGACAGCTAATGCCCTGTACCAGGATATACTAACTCTCTCTGTTTCTCTTTGTATATCTGCATGTCTGATTTCATGCTGTACTTGCATATTGTTGCAGTGAAGGTCAAGCAGGATACTGATTTTATTATAGGCCTAAAGCCACAGCCCAGCTTCACAAAATTTCCCTGTTAAAAACTCCATGTCCTTCAGCAGGACTTTTCATGTCCTTCAGCAAGACTTTTGCAAAACATACAGTTGTAGGTTTAGACCTCAATAAATGGTACTGTCATTATTATTTATACTATATCTGCACTATTGGACACTGCGATAGCCAGAATGAACAGATGCTCAGGAAATTATTCAGTGGCATATGGCTGACCTTGTCGTCTCATAGAAGGTTTTGTAACACTGCTTATATTTCTTTTTTATATAATTATAGAAAACTATTTCATGTTTGCTCATGCTTGCTGAGAATAAGGAGGGCAATAAATCTGGATTACAGAGGAACATGAGGACAGCTTACAGCAACAATGTGGTTTAAATGAAATGTCTTATCATTTGACTTGAAATTACATTATTGTAACATTTTGGAGGCTTGAGTGAGCAATTATAGAAGTAATATATCTGCAGCTCTATAGAAACACAAGTACTTACAGAAAACTAAAACTTAAAACCAGAACAATTTTCCTGAAAATCTTGCCCTGGTAGTATTGCATGTATTTTCAATCACCTCATAAAATCTGCTGTTTCTTATGGTTGAACTGAGTCACGAAGATCACCTTAAATGATATATCAAGTTGGACAAGATGAGAGAACTATTTCAGCTTTAAACAAGGACAAGAAATTACAGTGGCAGAAATCACAAAATGTAGTACAAAACTCTCTTCAGAGAAAGGGTAATAACCTACATTACAGGTATGCAGTTTTTTGACACCCATGGAGACACCTTGTCTTCATGAACATATGACAATGGATTATTTCTCAATCACAGAAATGCTACTATTTTTATATTAATTATCTTTGACTCTTGGTCTTTTAAAGTCATTCATCATTTTTCTGTTCTTCTGTCAAGCTTTGGTCATTCCCTTAAGGAGTAGATAAAGAGTTTGGGGAATTAGATCCCTAATTACCTGAGAGTAATTAACAAATTAAAACTAATAACAGTAATATTTCGTACATAAAGGGCTAAAATTATTCACATAAATGGTATGGATCTCTTCTTAAAAAATGGACAACACAGCTGGCCACTTTTTCATAGTTATTATTTCTGTCTGAAAATTAGCACATTCTGAGATGGTGATGAGTGACTGTGAAACGTGAAGGTTGCCAGCTGTAGTGAGATCAAAGATCTCTTTCCCTGCCTGTAAATTGCCACCATAAATGTACTGTCACAAACCACAATGTTATAAGACGTGTTGGCATTTCTCTGGTCAAGAAATTATATAACCTCATATTGGTTTTCAACACCTGCACTATTTACAAGCATTTGAGTCCTTGCCGGCTCAGTCCCTGAGGACAGCAATGCAGTCTTATGATCTGTTAACCATGAGGATTCATTTCTGTTGTCATGTTTTGCTATAATTAAAACTGCCTGTTCAGTCATTTATAGTAAGCCTAAAAACCCAACTCAAAACAGAGGAGCTGGGAACGTACACTTTCCAAGCCACACATGGGCTACTCAGTGTATATAAATATAACACCCCCTTCACTTTTTCCACTTTCATAGTTTTGTTTTCTTCCATCTCTGTGTCCCATTCTCTTCCATCCCCACTGCTCAAATACCTTCCAGCACGTATGACTTTCTAACCTTGTTTCTAAACCCTAGAAATTCCTCTTCTAAAGAAAGAAAAGGAGGATGAGTATCTCCTGCCTATGGTGGGAAGTGATATAGGATTTGGACTGGTCCTGGAAATGTGTAAGAGATAGTTTCCCATTTTTGAAACATTCAGACCAAATTCATTCGCATGTTGGCATAGTACTGTGCATTGAATCTGGACTGAACAATGAATTTCAATCATAATAAAATATATTGTTTGATTCACCTACTTCTAGAGTTTTAGAGCTGAGTCTTTAAGAAACCCTTGTTTTCTCAGGAGAGGTCAGGTGGATATTTATTTACAATGAAAACCAAGCAAAAAAAAATGTAGACAAGAATTGCAGTTTTGTGGACGTCAGGCAGATAAAAAAGTCACAAAACTAGTACAAAATGTGCAGATATTGTCTGGAATTAAGTCAGGTGCCATTAGGAATATTTAACAGGTTAAGTGAATGGCTTTCACTGGGTTATTTTGATTAAGATCATTAAGACTGCCCAGAGATAAAGGAGAGAAAAAAAAGGAGAGTAAGAACATAGGAACACACTAGGAAAAAACTACAGAAGAAGCCAGTAATTTCTCATGGTATGTCTGTAGAAGATATAGAGTGAAAATAATATGTTGGTTCCTCCATGTCCTGACTTTTTTTTGGTAGAGCAGGATAAGATGGCTTTAAAATACACGTCCATTCTCTAAAATACACATTGAAAGTAGTGAAGGCAGTAGTCATTGGAGGCAGTCAGATATTATGTTGACAGGGTTTGCGGTTTTGTTCTCTCTAAAACAGATTATCAGCATCTAATTATGGCAATTCATAAAACAGTAGACTGAATAAAATTAAAAAATAAAAGAAGAGATAGGGAAAAATGTCATTATGCACTGGTGACACAGCCACACTACCCTTTTTTACAGGGATACTGAACAACTATGGCAAAAGCAGAACATTAAGGATCTCTGATGTTTCCTGATTTGTCCTTCATTAAAAACATCAAAACAATAACACATTTATCCCAGTATTTGTTCATGCCCAACAGTGGCTCAGAGAAAGCACATTAAGATGAAAAAGGAGATGCAACCAGTAAAAGTTTGTCTCAATCTCCAGTATAAGCACAGGATAATGCAGTCTCACTGCAGCAATATAATAAATGGATTCCTGGACAAGTTATAGAGCTGCTTTGAACAAAGTACTTTACTTCTCAAAGTCTTGTTCTTTCCATCTGTAAAATGAAAATATTAACACTTACATTCCACATAAAACGCTGCTAGATTTGTAAGTAAAAAGTATTTCTTATGCTTTCACTACTGATGTGTCAGTCTTGCTTTCCGCAAATTTCTGAAAAAAAAAGTCAGATGTCTTCTGGTGTCACCTCAGCAGTGTTGGCTTATCTCTTTTCTGAGCTTTATTGCTTGAGTTGTGAATGTAAAGGGCATGTTTTGACTTGATGTACAGTACTGTGCTTTCCAGGTCATCTGGTTATATGTGCTCAACACAGTGTCTTTCAATACTGACAACTTCACAGGATGGTCTCAGTGAATTTGTTCACATTCCGCTTGCAATTATTAAGTAGTAATCACAGTCCTAGCAATGGAATAAAATGACAATAAGAATTTTGTAATGCCAGGTTTTCTCAGCTAAAACTCAAAATTACCATTTTTCAATAAAATAAATATACATGCCATAAATATGAGCTCATAAACAAGCACAGGTCCACGGCTTTTCCAATAGAAACAAAAGGTGATTTTACTTTTTTTTTTTTTTTTTTCTTTTTCCTTTTTTTTTCTTGTTTGAGAATCCCTGATTTGTAGGCTTCAGCTACTGATATCCAAGACTTTACAGAAATATTTCAAGACACAACTTGACTGCAAGAAACAAAACAGTTGAGAAATTGAATGGTACTTTATATTTTACTACTGAAGAAGTCGAAAACTGAAAGGGGAAAACCATCTCTTTTACTGTAAGCAAACTATGTATACTCTATTACTATATGTAATGCTTAAAACAAACTTTCATTTGTGTCTGCTTAGATATCAGAGGAGATGTGTCTCTGTCATACACTTTTCACCAACTTAGTGCAGTTATCTCTGATTTATGCTGGTTTCATGAAGATTAAAATTTGACCCTTTTCTTGTATTTGTTTATATAAGACATGAAAAATGACATGTTTTTCAAGTAATTAATAAATGAGAGACCAAACTAATAATAAATAGCTTGTAAATTAAAATGTCAAGGAAACTAACATAATATTTGATAAATTACTATGTTGTTTCTGAGGATTACATTTTAATGTCATTTAATAGCTTGATTAAAAAGGGCAATTACTGCATTTAAAGTAGGCTGGGCAGAACATAACCAGACTCAGACCTAATTTTAAATTAACCTGGATGTATCAACTCAATACAAATCTACTTCTTAACCAACCAAAATTGAACTTAATTATCAGAATGTGAGATTTTTTCTTCTTTTCCACCATATATCTACTAATGTAATTTCCTTTAATTTCTTAATGTTTTTTTTTTTTCACTGTGCTTCCAATATACCCGTAACCTTTCTCTTCTAGAACAGTTTACTAATTACTAGACCACCTCTATGGAAATTAGTAAAACTGACAGTCATTGGCACCTGATGAGCTCTTTTGCCAAGAAACAGGAGTCCCTAAAGTCCACACCCATGCCTCCAACCTGGCACTCATATTCCAAAGATATAGGAAAGGATTAAAAGTAGGATGAATGAAGAAAAGACAAAAAGTTAGAATGACATGTTTTGTGGAAAACATATTTTCTAGAAAATCTCTTCTAAACAATTATTTATCCTCTTTTGCGGAAACTTTTTTCCTCACAACAAAAACTTGAGGAAATAGATTCTTTAAAATAGCCAAAGGATACCCAAAACAAAACACTGGATTCAAAACCCAGGAGCCATTTCATAAGACTAGTAAAGTTGAATCAATTTTCACTCACCTGCAGGCAGACTGAAGGCAGTTCATTGGACTGTCTGTTCAGGACCCCGGTGTTTCCCACGTCTAAGGTTAACACTGATTTTTATTTCTGTAGTTACCAAAATATTTTTATTTCTCAAAACAATACTTGCTTTCCCAAATCATCTCTCCTATACTCATGAAGACATAATTTTTTACTAGCAATTTGTGCCTTGAAAGAGAATTAGTGGATGGTAACACTTAAATATGTTGATACGCAGCATCTGTACTTTTGGAAAGCACACTTAACTGTGTGATTTCATCTTTATCATCAGCCTTTAGGGTATCCCTCCTTTTAAACTAAAGATAGTTTGGCAACAGGATGGTCACCATCTTTTGAGGTCAGTGTGCACAAAACACAGTGTAGTAAATGCTCTTACCCACAGCCTTTTCCCCACCTAGAAATGTCCATGATGTACGTTTGTTGTTTCTAAATGTTTGTGAACAGTTTTATTTCTACACTCTTCAGATGTTGGTTTTCTCATTTACAAAATACTTGCCACTTTTACCATTTTGTACAGATCCCTGGAGTTAAGTATTTTCTAAAATAAATTTTAACTGGGACAAAAGACAAATATTTGAATAGAGAAACATGGCACATAGGTCATCAGTATAACCAGAGACAGCAAATGAGAGCATTAGTGAAAGCTAAGCTTTCCTTCATGCTTTCCTTTGTTGTATTGCGCTAAATAGTTTATTTAGTTGTGGTCTTTGTATTGGGTGTTGGGAAAAACGTCACTGAGTATGGTATGTCATGTAGATTATTCCCCCTTCCTCATCACATGGTGTCTCCCCATGCACTCCTTTCTACACACCTGGTGGTCCGCCCATTGATACCCCTCCCCACACCCCACTCCAGTGTTGTCCCATTGGCCGTGGTCCTCTTTCCCTGCCCCCATCCCCTGGGGTACAAAACCCCACTGCAGGTAAAAGTTGGGGCTCTTTCCTGCCTGGGTGGTCGCTGTGGCCAGCAGTGTCTCATCCCAAGCCAATAAACAGGATACTCGCTCCCACGTGGGGAAGAGCGCTTCTCATCTTTTACCTTCAGTCCATGCAGGTCCGTGTGGGCTTGGGCTCTGGCTAGATGGACCAGACCCGTACAAAGCCCAGAGAACCACGGATTGCTGCATTCCTTCGTGTTTGAGATAACACAGGATAAAACTGGCATGTTTTGGCTACAGTGAGCTATGAGAGTCCTTAGCATTCCTCTTGTCAACCTGCCACCTAAGTTTCTCAGGAGATCTCTCCCCAAACCATTTCCACCAAAACCACTTCCATATGAGCAGGGGCCTACTCTTCTGACTCTTTAAACCTCTGGGGTGCACTGGATGCAGAGCCCAGGAAATTCCTTCAGCATTGCATCTGGCAGAGCAGAGGAGCAGCAGGTAGCTGCTAGCATGGGAGAGGTGACAATTAGCTGAGGCAAGAGGGTGCTGGCCACTGCCTCAGCCTGTGCAGCTGCATCCAGGGTGTGGAAGTGGTGAATGTTCATAATGGGATGTCAGAAGGACCTCTGACATTGACAGGTAACGTTAAATCAAACCAGAAAGGAACAATGCAATAAAAAATGAAGCCTAGGAGCTATTGAATATGTTAGGAGGAAGCTCTAGAATGAAACATTCTAAGATTTTAAAGTGAGCCAAAACAAAGGCATGGCAGAAAATTTAACAAATCCTCTACTGGCAGCAAAATGCCTCCTAACTCAAGACATCTAATGCTTATTTAGAGAGGGATAGAAAGTATTCTGGTGCATTTGGATGCTTGCACGGCAGCCAAAAGCAGGAGTCCCTACTGTGACTTGTCTCTCTTTATGGTGTTGCCATAGAGGAAGAAGGGATCCTGGTCCCTAATAAAAGGCGAGAAAATGAGCTTTGTTTTCACCAGAAATTTCAACATTGCCAGTACCTGTTTTTAAATTAATTAGGACCCAGGTACCCAGACAATGTTCATTAAGATGGGTCTTATTTGCAAGAAGTATTCATTAGGCCTCATGAATCAACAATGCAAATTATGGCAACTGGCAGAGTAACTGTACAGCTGTGCAATACATTTATAGAAAGTACAGCAGCTTCACCTAGGAGGCCTGCTTTTTGAAAGCAGCACATTTTCCCCAGACCCACAGTTTCAGAGTCTTGATTAGTTTGTTTTCAGTCTTACTGTTGCCATTATTTCAGGTCAGAGATTTCCTTCACCAAATCTTGCACCAAGATTCAAGATGAAAATCAATTAAAAAATGTATTTCACAACTGCCCAGTTGTGAAATACTGTTCCTGGTAAAAACTAAACTAAACCTAAACTGCTGATCCTTCCATTACTGAGTTTTGGGCCTCATGTAATGGCTTTTGTCTCTCTTTCATGAGCCTAACTGTCATTAAATAAAAGGTAAAAGGAAGCAAATATAAGAGTACAAAAGCATAAAAATGATAAATGGAAAAGACCAACTGGGTAATTTAAGACATTTTTTTTGCCATTTTGCTCTGATTCCTCAGTGCATTTGGTGATGCTTTATTCAGACTAACTTAAAATGTCTGAGGGAACAAAGTTTTGATCCTAGGTTCCCATAAGAAAATAAATAATTCCCAGGAAAAGTAAATATTTATTGTAAGTCAGAAGACTATATTCTTGCAATATTTGCAATATTATATGTACATAATTATATGCGCATATAATAAAATATATAATCATATATTTTCATTAACTCAGTTTACTATTGAAAAAAAAGGAAGAAAATGTTTCAACACCTTGAATACATAAACATACTACTATGGGTTGCAATTTACTATACGTCTTCTTGTTCATGTTAATTGTGTGGGTCCACTTCCTTAGCCCACAACAAATAGTAATTCAAATACACTCAGGTTGCTTATACTTCAGCACTGGTGCTTGAAATGAAAGGGCACTTATGAAGAACTTACTTCCAGGTAAGAGTAAGTAAAAGACATGCTCTAAGAGCCCATCCAGTACACACCAAACAAATGCTGAGAGAATTTCAGACTAGAGTAGCGCTAGTCTGTCATAGAGATATAAGCCTCCTAAAGACCCTGAAGTGCACAGACTGAACTTAAGGGCCTCACCACCAATTGCTTTCCCTTAATGCTGTTTTTTATTATGCATTCCTTGTTACAGTAGAAATTGACTTACACTGCCTTTTGCTCATTAAGTAACATTGTGGCTCTTCATTCTTGCACCAGATTAAAATAACGAGTGGAAAAAAATTACTAGAGATCATGGGTGATTTGTCTGTGCATTTAAACTCTAAGATATTCCAAGACAATAGTCAGTGATTTAGCCAGGTTAATATTTAAGTACTATTTAAAGGAAATAAAGTTTTTCAACAGAAATATTGGTTATTACACTACCAAGCACCAAGCAGCCTATTATGACTTAGGACAGATTTTGCTACATTCTCTGATTTAAAAGACAGTTTGAGTCCTGAACAACTTGGTGCCCTGATAACATAGGTAGGACATGATAAATCATTAGAGAAAAAAATCAAAGTAACAGCTCAGTACAATAAGTCATATGGAGTTGGGGATACCTCATTTATTTATTAGAAAGTATTTAGAATTTAAATGTTCAAGTCCATAAAGTGACTATCATGCTATCAGAACATTAAAAGTTTGCAAATACCACGAAGCAAAGTTGTGTTAAAATTCCATAAAGTACTAACGGAAATTTTTAATTAACTAATTAATTAAAAATACAAGGAAAATACTGCACTAGTTCCTTAGCAAGTCACAATGTAATTAGTAGATCTGAACATGTTAATATAAATGAAACATCAACTTGTTTCATTTTATTAGGAATTTTAACACAATTCCTTTCTCACCGTCAGCTGAAATATAGCAGCTCTTTTTCCAGACTTTGTGGGTATAATAATCTGCTTCTTTACTTTGGAGAGCGAGTTTATTAAGAGTGTATCTTGAACAAACTGGGCACCCTGATACAACCTCTTGGGCAAAGCATTTCCAAAATCCTTTTCTGTAAGATAGTGAAGTCAGCTTTTCAGTTCCAGTAATACAATTCCACAGTGCATAGCACTGACCAGCTGTGAACTCAGGGTGCAAAATCAGACTAATTCAAAGGAATCTGACAGGTTAATTTCCTCCCCCAAGTAGATTTTGTATTGGTCCCCTGATGTTTGTTCATGACAAATTTCAATTAGTTTTCTCACAAATATTTATTTTATGGCATTACATCTTTTTCACTCCTCTATGGACCCTCTAACCTCCCTCACATAGGATCACTGTGTTATCTTCCATTCTGGACTTTTCCTGTTCCTAAACTTTTGCTGCACATTTCACAGACAAGTCTTTCTTTAAGCTGTAGATCAAGTAGTATTACATCATACAGACCTAGTGTTCAAGATATCAGGCTTCTCCAATTGCTTTTCTTGTACAATACTTTTACATTTTTTCAGGAAATGTGTTGTAATATAGGACCTGTGACATAATACAACTGATTTAATTAGAGATAAGTACTTGTCAGCTTGGAGTGATACAGATGAAATAATGCACATCATCTAGTATGATGTCTGTTTACATGAGCTTAGCCATATCATTTACAGGGCTAGTTGCAGTGCTTTCACCTTGACCCCCTACCTTTTCAGTCTTTCTGGCATGTAATCCCACAAATTATTCATACTATGTCTCCCTATCTGGTGCAGAGAGCATTCAAATAAACCCTACTTTTAGCAGCATTGTCCCCAGACAATGTCTAATAAGAACCCTTAAATCTTTGTGGGTTGTTTTTCTGTCTAGTTGAAAATCATCCTGATTTTCAAGCTTAAGGAAGCTTGACCCTTCAGGTTAAAGTCAGACAACTAAAGACAATCAGCGCAGCATAGGTGAAGGTGTGGAAGACAAGATTCAGCAAGTGACCACTACAGAAATTTCCTGAATGCGTAATTGGTGGCTGCATTTGCTGAGTAGTAAAGACAGAAGAAAAATGTTGAGACAGTACATAGAATACTAAAACATTATAGTTTGTGACTTAAACATCTTCATGAAGGACTTTTGCCTATTATGGCCCAACTGAATTACAAAAGCTGCAGAGAAGACCACCGCACCCTGAATGGGGCCCTGACTGAGGCCCTACACCGCTCACTGGTGAAGATAAATAAAGTAACAACTCAGGGCTGGGGGAGAAGAATAAATTCCCAGAGCACAGGCCGAACACCCCAGGGCTTTCAGCTGCCAGGCCCGCACAGGCCCCACCAAGGTGGGGGAGAGGCTTTGGGGTGTGGGACAAGGCCTCTGGGGAGAGGCAGCGCCCGCCCGTCCTGCGCCGTGCAGAGGGCTCGGCCGAGGGGCCCCTGCGCCCCGGAGAAGCTGCAGCCACACCAAGGACACACCAAGGGGTGTCACGGCTGCCAGAGGATCCCCAGGGGGTCCCAGAGCCTGCACCGGGGCACGGCGGCGCGGTGTGACAGCCCCGCAGTGCTGCGAGGGACAGTGTCCAGTGGGTCCCTGCAAGGGGGCACCTGGGCCTTCCCACCTGCCCAAAGGTGTATTCATCCACGGGATTCCATACACTTCAGCCTGCTGTGCTGGCACGCAGCCACAGGGGACCCTCAAGAAGACCACATGGAGAGGAGCAACGGGACACCATTGGAAGGGTTTCTACCTAACCTCTGTCACCCTTTCCCTGTCCCGCCGCCCACCCCCACACACTCTTCTTTCTCTGTTTCTCTCTTTTTTTTTTCTTTCTCTCTTTGCCTCTTTTACTATTAAATAAAACTTATCCTTTTTTTGGCAGCAACAACGGACCTTGTTTGGTTTTAACCACATTTTCAAGTATGTTTCAAGGTTTTCTGGGTCTGATTCATTTCATTCACAGAGGCTTAGCTTTCTTTGCTGTTCTGTCCTAAACCTTCTGTGTTAAACCACTTCATAACACAGGAAAAACTCTTTCCCAGAGCCTACAAAAACTGCAGTACCATCTACACTTTATCATGACCTCCCACACTGTCCTATTTCATGCACCTTGAATCAGTTACGGAGCCCTTCCATAAGAGAGCCTACATCATGTACTACAGGCTCTGCAAGTTAGGAGTAGCTTTATGTCAGTGAAAATCAGGAATCAGCTGCTGTAGCACAATTTACCCTTCATTTCTTTTGATGCCTGCTTCCCCTCATGCTTGAAAATAATGTGCAACAGACAAAATACAAACAGTCCTGATAAGGAAGTGGAAGGAAAAAGAAAATCTGAGACTAGGCCACCTCCTTTTCTGGTAGTTAAGTGTATATGACCAAGAAAACAGGGAGAATGAAATACTTATTTTGTAGAGTGTTAGATTATAAGGACATCACTGTAGTAAAGTGCCCACTGAAATCTTCAAAGGACTTTAACAAATTAATTCTCTCCTTTTAATGAAGGATAAGTTTTGGTTACCTAATGCAAAGAAGCACTTTATTGACAGCATCAATAAAGCAAAAGAAGGTTCCATGTAAATGGCTATATCTGCACCAACTGGCAAAAAAATACAAGGTGGTGAAAGGGTAGCAAAGTGAATTACTGTAATATAACATCCAAAACACAGTCATTTATAACAAAGGCTCTGTCAGTGCAAGACAACATTATCTAAGACCTATAGATTTAAATCATTACAAATGAGCAGAAGCAACTGTCAGAGCCTTACTGTGAGAGCTACACTGCAGACGTCAAATTCTTAGGTGAAACTGTCAAGTTAGGCTGTAAAATTTCAAACATAGTGGTGTCTATGTGCTTTATAAACTTGAAATAATTTACTCAAAATATTGATTTGTCTGACAAGTCTATAGAGAAGATCTATGCTACTTCTGAAGTCACATAACTTTGTTTCAACTGACTCTGAACAACAAGAAGGCTGGAGTAGACTATACTGCTGATCTCTACATGGTATCAGACTGATACTAAAGTGATCAGTCTTGCTTCCCATGTCTCAGTCACTTTATTTACAACTATCAAAAATCTCTGATTATTTCTGTGTCCCTTGTTCTAGCATCATCCTCTCTCTAGTGTTTCTTATGCTTTCTTACCACTAGGCACAACTGACATTGCACAGTGGAATTGTGTGTGAGTTCTCAGAAATGTTGAATTTGGGCAGTTTCAGCACAAGAATATAAGCAGGATTTCAAGATCTGTTTTATGTCTGGACTGTAGAGAAATTCAGATTTTTCTTTCTTTCCAAACAAATTCCATAACTCACCTGCCATGAAAAACGTATGCCGTAGGATACCTAGCAGACAAAATGTGAGCAATATATTTGATAGTCTGGGAAAGTGCAAAATGCACCTCTGAGACATACAGGAGATCAAAGAGGCATGCTGTTGGTAGTGCCTCTCAAGCCCAGAGTTCTGCATTATTTATATGAAGAGGAGCAGCTCCAAGATGAGAAACTGTAACAGTCTGACACCATCATCAGCAATTTGGGCATTTGTCTAGGGTTCAGGATCAGACATCAGTCAGAGCAGTCTGTTCTGGAATGGTGATTTACCTGCTTCGTGATACATTTCACGGCTAACCTACACTAACGGTAGCAATGCTGAGGTTTTACTGATTGATTAGTAGAAAAATTAATTTAGCTGTTCATCTGAACTAATTATGGGTTCTGTAAGGATACTTCGTGATACATTGCAATCTTCCTCTTTCTTCCTTTCTCACCATCTACTAACTACATGCAGCAGACAATAAATAACCTATTACTCTTTATGTCAGGAGACAAGGTGGACTTCATGCCTCTTCTTTACTCCTCTTCCCTACAGAGGAACCAGCTTTTATTTCTTATGATCTCAACCGGGTGTATCTATTTAAACTTAGAAGTTGTTAAAATAAACTAAAGTCTTTTAGCAAAAGCTCCCTAATTGCAAGAAGTTTAAAAAAGGAATTCATCCAGAGCTGTCTTCTCATCCAGAGAAACAATGTTTTGAGCAGCAGCATTTGGCACAAAATGAAGCAGTGAGTTAAAGAAATTTTCCAGAGAATGGAAAGGTTGTCATAAGCATAGGGAACTGAATTTCAAAAACAAAAGAAAGAAATTACTGGAAGGATTGAAAGAGAAAATGGCACAAGCAGCAGGCTGTGAACTTGAGATCTAATTAAAATTTCTGTCATAAGTTGAACCTTATAAGTTGCAAAAAATAAGAGAAGAGCTAGGTTAGTACATTAATCAATTAGAAAGTTGTAATGAGCATTGTACTTCTCTGGAAAAGGTGAAAGTGATTCTAGATTCCAATTGTTATAGCCAAACAAAATAAGGAAGCATACAAGGGACTAATACTCAGCTGGAATATGACATACAGTTCTCATTGCTTGTGTTCACTGAGACCACAGAAAAGGGTCATGATACATCCTGTCAAGAGAATGAGTATAAGAAGTTTCCAAAGTCCTTAAATGCTATAATACCAAAACAAAGAAGGAGAGGGGAGGGGATTTCTGCTCTACGTAGCTTGAAGACATGAGAAGGTAACTTGTCTCTTGAATACATTCAGATTTTAGATTAAAAGAAAACTTACAGTACTTGGCACAGAAAAGTCTGGAGCAAGCTTTCACTGGAAATACCTGGAATAAGAAACAGAATTAACTTCAAGGTGGAACTTGCCAAACTACCAAAAGCTTATGCAGTCAGGCTGACAATAAAAGCTGAGAGCAGAAAGTCGTTCACTATCTGCTCTCCCTTTGTCAAAGTAGCACCTTACTTGCTTGTGTTTTTCTGTTCACCCAGGGGTACCAGTGGAGGAAGGAAGAATCCCTCCAAGAAGTGGAAGTGCTAAGTTCTGTAACAAATTATATATGCTATGTTTCAGCTTGCAGCTGGTCAGATTCCTGCACTATTGAGTGTATTAGCAGCTTAGCTGGAATCCTGTCATGCAGTCTACCAGGTGCTTTTACAGACCAACACTTCAAAAGGGGTGAAAAAGAAATCTATTTATCTGTCAGTCACTCAGAAGCACAAACATGAGACTAGATGTGTTATTCAACATGTTCTTTTCAGATCTATCCTTTTTCTTGGAGGGGACGGTGCTGAATTCTTGCAAGTCATATGGAAGTTATGCTACAGTGATCCACACTTGTGGGATCTTACTTGAGTAACTGTTTCTCCAGAGCCAAGTTATGACATCAGTGGCACCTGCCAAAATTTATAGCACAGATCAAACGTGGCATTCAGAGTTTGTGCCCTGTAACTGTCTGGTCATTCCTCGTGGTGTGTTGCAGACTTCACAAAATGAGACTGTGGGTTTGGGGTTTTTTTCCCCCCTGCCATTAAGCTAATTCATAATAGCAGATGTCATCACTCCCAAATAAAAATGAGTGACGGATGAATAGATTTCATCAGTTATTCCTGGCAGTTGGAGTTCTCTTGAAAAGGGGAACCCAGGGGTAAAACTGGCATGATTCAGTTATCACTCAAGAAAACCATACTTTGACAGAAGAGGAAGCTACTATACAATCAAAGTAAGCATTTATATTCTTGTATTTTGGCCAAAATAAGATTTTCTCTTCCTGTCTTGATTATTAAATCTGCCTAGATATACATGGGTATACATTAATTTTATGCTTTGTTAAATCATGTGAATTTGAACGTTTTCTTCTTGTTCCCTCTGTGACCTGGAATTCTGTATATTTCAGTGCATTTTTATGAAAATTATTCTGATCCTATGTGATTTATAAATCATAAGAGGTATCCTTCCACTGTTTCATTTTATTCTAATCATAACTTCCTTTATTAAGCTATTATTTGTTTCTATCTTTTTTGGTATTACTAGAACTTCTGTATTACATGCACTTCAACTGAAAGGAAAACCACCATAAAAGGAACATGTAAGGGGATACTCATCAAAATTATGCCTTCTCTACATGTAATGTAAAGCTTTTAAGAGCTTTGAGCTTTTTTAAAAAAAAAATTTAAGGAGCACTATAAACAAGCTTTGAACTGTACTGTAGTAGATATATAATGCTGGAAAACATTCCATGCTTAGGCAAATAAACCCTGGTGAAGGGCAAAAGGAATAGGATATTAATTAGTGTCCTGACAAAGATAAACCAGCTCATGGTCATGATATGACCCAAGGGACTGAGTCTAGTTAAAGTCAAAGATATCTTTCCATTGTTTACAATGGTCACCAAAAAACCTCTGAAGTGACTGTGGAAATTCTTCCAGGAATATGCTTGTGTTACATATTAAAATTGGCTGAATCATCAAATTCATTGAAAGAGTTAAAATTAGACTTATCTCCAACTTTTAGGAAGGAGATTTTTTAAGATATGTATATGTACATATAAAAATATCATTATTGTTAAAGACTGTCTTTCAGCAAAAATTTTGGAAATAAACTTTGAAAATATTCAAATATTGGTTTATTGGTAAAAATATTTTCCAATAAGGAAAAAAGCATAAAGTGTGTTTTTTCTTGTTAGCCAAACCAATTATTCTTTAAATTATGCATAATTCAGACTTAAAATCAGTTTGATATTTTTCTCCAAATATGTTAAACTAACAGTTTTCCTGAATATATTGAAATACTTCTCACTAAAAAGTAAAAGCACAAATATTTTGCCTACAAGTCTGTCTGTATAAAACACTGAATTTTCAAGACTACGGCTATCTTAAGACACGTGTTAAATAGAAAGATTGAAAAAAGGTAAAAAATGGTAAAAAATGGCTCCTGGGACTTTAGAAAATATTTTATTCTCCTACTTGTTTATTTCACATAAAGATAACTCAAAATAGCTGTTTTTTTCAAAACATCAAGAGCCATTTTTGACTCTTAAAATTTCTCCAGAGAGAGTCCAAAGTCGAAATTACAAAGTGTGCAGAAGAGAAATTACTTGCTTTGGATACTTTTTAAAGCTCTTTTTTTCTACCTCAGCAGAGGTAGACTGAGATTACAATTATTCAAAATATGCAGACCAGGCAGGGGCTAAGACCAGAGCATTTGGAAACCTACTCATTTAACACCTTACCAAAGCACACTCAGATGCAGATCAGATTAAATGAGAGAAGGTTGTACCACTGGCTTTTTCTATACTGGTTTTGTGCCAGTGAAGAAAAGTTGTGCATATGACTTACAGATAGAAGAAAAATGTCCTCCCCCTTGTAAGGAATAGATCTGTAGAGGGAAAACTGCTCATCATTCACAATTCAAACCTACTTAAACTGTCTCTGGGACATGATCTCACAAGGAGAAGCAGGGGCAGGAGGTGCAGGAGGTATCAACCTCCTCATTCCTGTGACCAGTGAGAGGAATGAAGGAAACGGCTTGATCAGAGGAGGTTTAGGCTGGATTATCAGGAAAAGGTTCTTCAACCAGAGGGTGGTTGGGCACTGGAACAGGATCCCCAGGGAAGTGGTCACAGCCTGACAGACTTCAAGAAGCATTTGGACAGTGCTCCCAGGCAGATGGTGTGACTCTTGGGGATGGGGCTGGGCCAGGAGCTGGACTCAGTGATCTTTGTGGGTCCCTTCCAGTTCAGCATATTCTGGGTCTCTATGATTTTATGAGTTTAAAACAATGTATTATATGTAGGTGCTGTGTTTCATGAGTGATTTTCTGTCTCACAGATTGCTGCATGGCCGTCTGATTTATGGTTTGATTATAAATGTAGGAGATTTTTCTTTTACAGTGCCATTAATTTTGTTTTTACAATTACTTCTTCTTGTGGACATTCTCCATAAATTAATAATATGTTAGCATATAAATTAATTTCTGTAAATGATGAATGCTGTAAAAACTCTTTTGTACACACTTACATGGTTTTGACAGTTTAGGTTCAGAGCTACCAAATGCATAAGCCACTTTAACCAAGATCTAATTTCATCCTAATTTAAATATTGTTTTATCAGCTTGGCTCTCTAAAAAAGCAGTAAACTATACTTCATATGGGGAGGTAGGACTGCAAAACCTATATAATCATAGTTCCTCCTTAACTATCTTAGTTGAATATTTAATAAGGGACTCTGTCTTGTGCCAATGCTGTGCACATTTTAGTAACCCTTCATAGAAAATAATTGCAGAAAGTGCATAATAGCATAAATTTTCAATTCATAAATGATACATAGAATATTTCAGGTCTTCTGAATAAATTTTAAATGAATACAAGTGGTTGCTCCTGGTTATTTTACATTCTTATCAGTGGATAAACATATTAAAACAACCTGCCATTAGGAGTCAGAAAGACACCTCCCTGACCTTGCTTTACTATCTCTGGAATGATGAACATATTTTCTTTGCTCACTGTCCACCCAGATAAAACTGGTCAAGTGACTGTAAGAAAGTGTTCTTTTTATGTACAGGGAAAATCTAATTGTTCTACCTGTTACTGAGCCCTGAGTTATCTGAGTGAAGGAATCAAGAACCACTTTGATGGCATTAAGTTCAGTTGACAGTGTAAATCCAGTTTATGTTATTGGGACATCTAAAAAAGAAAAAACCACACATCAACAAAACATGCTATCTAGAGCAATAATTAAGATTTTTTTTTTATACAAAGGGTTACTCAGAAATCCAAACCAAGCTCCTAAGAAGAATCTTTCAATTAGAATAAAGAAAAGCAGGTATTACAGTGCACATCTGTACACCTTGATGTTATAATGCCAGGCTGAAAAATATGATGCTTTCACACATCATACCATGAAAGAGGTTGGCCAGCAATGCAGACAGTACCATCTTCAAAAGTTTTACATCAATAATCTGTCTTAGCAAGGACCTCAGCAATACCATGTGAAATATTAACTGTCACTGACATTCCTAGGAACTAATAGCAAATGTTCTTGACTTGCAAAAAGACCCACAAACCTCACAGACTAAAACTTGCAGAACTACCTCCGTCTTTTGGGCACCTCTCTGATCACAGTGGGTTCTTTTGAGCAGAGCAGCTAAAACTTAAGGTAGCCAAAACCCTAATGCACCCCCTCAAAATCTAATCACTTTAAATCTCAGATAAAGACTGGAGACCCTCTTTATACTATTTGGAGAACATCAACTAGAAGTTTAATACTCATAAAAATTTAATCTCTGATTAAAGGTTAATATGTTATGGCAGACTCTTATATGAGGCAAAGTATAATAGAGTTTGGAGGGCACACTGTTTCAGTTTGTCAGCAGCTTGCACTTGGCTTCTGAGGCAATGGGATAATTATCTGTAGAGTGTCAAGTGGGCAGCTGCTAGTGATAGAAGAACCTCTAAATGGTGCAAAGACCCGTGTGACCTGCTGATCCAGGAATGATGAAATAATCAGATTCCATCACTTGCTGTAACAAGCTATTACCAGAGCATTTATTTTAACACTGCTCAAGGCCTATGGAATTAGGACACAGACAGGGCATGTTCCAGTGCATCCGTGACATGCATATTTTTTTGCAAGATGAAGCCTTAAATAATACCGTTATTTTGGGGCCTCAGAGACAAATAATATTAAGATTACCCATATTCCCATTTAGACCATATTCATTGCCAAACACAACACATTTAGCAAAAGGTGTTAGTGGAACGGCTTTACCCACACCAAGGCAGCAATTCCTGCTGTATCACCCTTGCTACATCTACAGCATCCCCAGTCCACATCAAGGAAAATACTAGAAAAATGCTGTTTTCCTCAGAGAAAAATGCCTGGTTGTTTTCAGGATAGTGCAGCTCTTGCTTACCTTGCTGTGAAAAGGACCAATCATCAAACTACTCAAGGTACACAGGAGGTTACATTACAGGAGGTTACAGGAGGCATGATCTAATGTTCATGCTTATCACTCCAGTTGGGCTGTGCTGGTCTTTAAGCAACTGGACTTCCCAATGGAAAAAGAATGTATCTCAAAGAGATTTTTCTTTTTGTTAAACGGCTTTTCCATTCCAGCCAGACTTTGCACCAAGTTTGGCAAAATTATTTGTTACTACGGATCTTTTTAAAAAATTGATTTATGAAAATTATGACAAATCTAAAATATTCAATTTAGAAAGATGCCCAGAACTTAGCTTAAAACTTACTTTTAAGGTGCCAGGAGTTTCAAATACTGTATTTGATAGTAACCTTCCAGAAAACTGCATTAATTGTATTACATTTGACTGTCCTTTACGTTTACTCTGATCTTCCACTTTACAGCATTGTACAAAGCAAAAGTTTCTTCAGATTGGCCTACATTAGCATAGTCTAAGTTGCATTTATCAAGAATAACTCCTAAAGTATGAAATTATCGAGAAAGATGATTCACAAGTGCGTATCAGGGTCTATGAGGCATTAATTCATCACCATTACAAAGTGGAGTATTGGCAAAAGTATCTAATGATAGCAGAATACAGATAAACACAAGGAAGCAAAGGGATTTATTTCATAGCAACCCTCAAATTAAGTGCTGATGTAGTCGTCGAAAACTCTGGAGTTTTTTGGGTTTTTCTTTCTCGTATCCTCCCACTTCCTGGTGGGCCTTAGTGGAGGAGGCTGATTCAGGAAATAGGCAACAGAACTTAACTTTTCAAAGTACATTATGATCTGACAACCAACTCAGTACAGTAATATCAGCAAGGAGATCAGACATGATGAGAATTTTAATGTTTCAATAACATGCATTTAGCAAGGACAAAGTCGCCTATTTTCTGTCATTCTTATCATTTATTGGAACTGATTCCTGTATTTCAATGAGCTCTACTTTTAACAGTATTTAAGACTGAATTTTGATAAAATATAGAGCAAGACCATAACAAGCTCCCCAGGGCTTTGCACTCTGAGTGTTTCAATTCAGATTCATAATTCCCTTGCGTATTTTGTGCATGACATCATTTGGAGTAGCAAAAAGGAATCATTTAGGAGCAATGCATTTCCCTGACATAAAACATATATGATCTGTTTTAAGAATATGGGAGATATAAAATAGGAAAGTCCTTCACATCTAATCTGAACTCCAGTGGCAATGGCACTATATTTGAAAGCATTTTTCACAAGTTCTTCTAAAATTACTTAAAATCTCACACATACTGAGGCATCCACAATATTTCAGTGAACTGTGCCATGCACAGTCATTACTCAGTAGCAAAAATATTGTTATGCCATTCAACTGTCACCCAAGGCCTGTTTCAATGCCTTATATTTTGGTTCAAGGCAGACTATGCACCAGTTACCTATTCTTTTCGGGTGACATAATGTATTTTAATAGCGCTTCCTGAGAATGAAATTTCAAGGGTCTAAGTAACACAGTATCTGCCTCAGGTCAGGCTTTTGACTGCTCTGACCTCCAAATTGCTTTTCAGAAAATGAGCAAGCATACGAACTTCAGACGCCACAGGATGGGTGGTCATGATGCGGAAGAGCTGAAGAACTTCTGGGAAAAGGTCATCCAAGAGCAAACTAAGCAACAAGAAGCTGAAGAGTCTAGGCTAAGTAAAAGTGCCCTGAACAAGTAAGTGGTATTTTTTTTCTTTTCCACAAGACAGTAAGGCATGTCATCACGTGTTTTAAAATAAGGTAACCTGTTATTGTACTGCTTTATTCATAGCACAGATTGTGTTCTGGATCTTTGGCACTTTTCCTCTCACAGCTGCTTGTCTCATATTACCATGGCTCTTCTGCATGGAAACTCAGATACCCCTCACCCCTAAACCTCATGAGCATTCTTCAAAGGCCTTGGCGCACAGCCATGAAAAAATAAAGCACTTTGGAATTATGGCTTGTGACAGCCAGAAAATAGCAGGAATTTTACCTGGAACTGGTAAAGCTACACAAATAAACAAAATAGAATTACATTAAAGGGACAACCACCTACCTAATCCGTAGAATAAAAAACTCGTGGCACCTTTGTAATGTTTAACAGCCCTTCACAGCATATAAACCCAAAGGTAAAAATGACACAATGAGATTTTCCCATTCAATGGAAAATCTGGGCTTTTTGTTGTTTTGCGGGTTTGTTGTTGGTTTTGGTTTTGGAGGGGAGCTTTACAAAGCAGCATAAAACAACAGGGATTACTTAGAGAAAGCTATGTAGCTGTATTGTGGTACATATAACTGCACGAGTGTGGTGGACTGCTTCAAATCTTTGTTCAACTTCTGGCAACTCAGGATTTGAAACAGAGTTTCCAGCACACTAAGTGAATTCCCTGACTACTAATGGGCAGAAACAGAGGACAAGAAATACCATGTCTCGTGTGGTTTCCTTTTGCGCTTTCCTCCTGAAGTCAACAAAGATTTTCCTGCATAAACCTTTCTTGAAACTGGGACATTCACATAAACTAATTTGACTTCAAGAAATTGGAAGGTCCTGCTAAAGGGCTGTTTCTTGGAAAAAATTCTAGGTCTTTTGATCTCAGTGCCCAAGAAGGAAGTACTGTCATCATTTAGATACTTGGAAATCAAGATCTGGGCAGGCCTTGTATCTCAAAAAAGTCAGATGTGGACAATCCTTCTTCCAGTATCCTACTCCAGATAGCCAGTAGTATTCTCAAATCTCAATCACAAAATTGCTGGGGAAAAAACATATATGATAAAATCCAGGAAAGTGCTCAGTTTCACTGGAAACATTTACCACCCTAGATCACAAAAGACTACCAGAAGACAATGCAAACAAAATGCAATTTGTGGTTTACATAATATTTTTGACTTCACAAAGTTGAAAATGTTAAAAGGTCTACTCTGAAGAGAAGAAATGCAGTGAAAGAACCGTGAATATGTGTTAATTTACATATTCAATATCTCTTAACTGACCCATCACAACTGAAATAGACCCAAGCAAGTTCCTTCAAAGTCACTTGCCCAGTCAAAGCTGAGAGTGTTCACAGAGTGTTCCATAATTTGAAAAAAGTGATACTTTCAGGAGGTAATAGACACTATCATTACAAAACATACATATCCACTACCTCATGTAATGAGGATAGTGGCACGATTTTACATAAAGGCAAGTTCTCCCTTTTTGGCACATAGGCCACTTATGAGAAACAACAGTATTCTCAATGGCAATTTTTTCCTAACTTACTGCATCTCTCTTTTGAGGCTTATCTATACACACAAAAGAATATTGAAGACCAGGTAGTTTAAAACACAATGTAAAACCAAACTCAGAATCAGATAACTCAAGCACCCATGTGAAAGGGCTACTGCTGAGTTATTCTCAGATGAAATCATTGGCTGCTGTCCATTCCACCACACCAAAGGTAATTTAAAACCTCATATATTCTATCATACATTTGGCATTACCATATAATAATCTAATCTTATAACATTGCTGGGTCAGGTGTTTCATAACATTTCCTTCAGAAAACAACCCAGCCAACAATATCTTGTAGTGGTCCCTAGAGATTTTCTCTGCTGTTTTTACTATGCAAGTGTCTTGAAGCTATGTGGCTCCTCTTGCATGTGATATCAATTCATTTCATTTAACACATACAAGGTCTGCAGAGTTGTCTTTATTTTCTTTTTTACCCAAAAGGACATATTTTAAGTTCAGCCTGCTCTTCTCCACAGCATTTTACAGCAGAACTTGAGGGGATGGGGGAAAAACTGTATTTTTAAATTTACACATTGAATGACCTTACTGCATAGGATGTACTTCTGTGTGGCTTTGAGAATACCCCAGAGGGAAAAACAGAGTTCTTCACAGTGACAGTATTTCAGCAGTTGTTTGACTCATTCGGAATCCAGCAGTGTCAACCACTGATAGTATCAGCACTATCCTTTTCTCCCCTGCATTCCCAATCTAGCAAGCTAGAGGGATGTGTAATTGGTAAATAAATACAGGACAAGTGCTCTGGTGATGAAAGAGAGGAAAGCTTCAACCCTGCTGAAAAGCCCTGGATACATTTGAAGGATTTGGCTCAATAACTGCTAAGCACTTGTACTCTCTTTGCAGACTTCGCCAGGAATGGACTCTGCGGCTGGAAGGTCGAGTAAGACAGGTCCAGGCACACATGAAAACACGGGAAGAACAGATGACGCCACTGTCTATTGAGGCTCTCCCCTCACCAGATAAAACTGTTGCTTAAAGTTGCTGTGCAAACACAGCAAGCACTAGACCCGATTCTGACCTTCTGCATGCATCTATATACCAGCAGTTACACTGCTACACAACCAAAAGGTCGGATTCTGCCCTTTTTCCAAACTATTTACTAGAGCTACTATTAAAAGTCCTATTGAAATTCGGCATGAAAAATAAAGCCACAGGGGAAAAATAGTGCAAAGGAATAGATGAGAAGCAGACAACTCTAATTTTCCATTATATATTATTACTGTGATGTATCAGGATTCTCTTATGTAACTGCATTTCCAAGTGACAACAACTTACTCCTAGGAAAGAGGGCAGCTTGTTTAATAGGAATAATACATTCAGACAGCTGCGTGCAAAATTGCACATTTGCATTTACACAGCTCACAGAGTCTGACTTAATGCAGACGTAAGATGTTCTGTCTGTCTTGATGAGCCATAGTAGAGGGACTTAAGGATTAGCCTGATCAGCTGGCCAGGAGGAGAAACATATTCTTTAATGGAATGAGGGGGAAAAAAAATCCCAATTTTCCTGATCAACACTTAAGAATATTTACAGACCTTAATTATTAACTGAACAGAAAAACTTACTTTGACTTTCTTGGGGTATGTAAGAAAAAGACTACTGAGCCAGTAGTCTTTATTGTGAGCGAGTCTGACAAATGTTAGAGTAGTAAGTGTGAGAGTTTGAAATAGAGGGCAGCAAATTATAAAAGCATGGAAATGCTTTGCAAAGTATCATTTGCCATACCTGACATGCACTAATCCAAACAATTTCTGTGTTCTGGGTTAGGTGAAACAAAGGTAGGAATAGCAAAACACAGGGTAATAACAGTAATAACTATTTACCTATATGTCTGTGTATCTAAATACTAGTCTTTTGGACTAAAACATTTGTTTATTTCTCTTCAAATAATCTTTGGTACACAAGAGCAGATTCATAAGTCTAAACAGCTATTTTTGTCTAACAGTATTGTGACAGACAAAAAGTTACTTTGAATCTATATTTATACTAAAGAAGTAGATAGGAATACATTTGATATATTTCAAAACAGAACAAAAATCATTTTGACCTCACAGAAATGCTTTTTTGATCCTTTTAAAACAATATTTAATTAAAACACAAGGTTTTACTGTATGTTCTCACTCTTACAAAGTGAAATTCTGCCACAGGAAAAAAAAAGCTGTCACAAAATTGTTGTTATTCTATGAAGGATTAAAACAATAAAAAACTTACAAAATGTTGTTCCTTTATTTAAAAATTAAGGGGCTGTAGAATCAGTTTCTTTTCATAAAAACAGATCCAAAAAGCATATAATTGTTTCTTTCAGTGGCTACTTTCCATTAGAAAAGCAATGCTGAAAAAATAATAAAGTTGTAACTGCTTTTGCCCTGCGAGACTGGTGTTTCTCTTCTGCATCCACTTATTTCCCACTATTCTCTAAAAAGTTCTTTCGGTAACCCAGTATCCTGGTTTGGGCCAGGACTGAGTTAACTTTTCACAGGAGCTGTGAGGGATTGGAACCTAGAGCTTCATGGCCATGTCTGGGTGTTATTCTATACCACCTCTTGCCATCTCTGGGGGTAGGATATCCAGGATGCTTTTGGGAAGAAGGTGGGAGCGGCTTGGGGTGGGGGAACAGTCTGGGTGGAGAACTCATCGGCCTCGTTCTTTGCCTTGGGGTAGGGCACATTGGTCAGTAATTTTTAGATGTACATCACCCTCTCTTTGAGTACTTTTGTTATTAGTATTGTTTTCCTATCTCATTACTTCTCCGGTAAATTGTTCTTATCTCAAGATGTAATCTCTGCTGAGAGGTTTGTGGTAGTAGTAAATTGAGGAATATCATTCCTAAAATATGACACCTAAGCAAACCTTTTCTTTGGTGAGGTAGATCAAACACCACCTGAACTAGCTGCTACTTACCAAAAAATTGGACTGGTTTACCTTACTGTAGCCATCACTAAAGGAAGCAGACATGGGCTGTTGAAATGGAGAAATGCCACTTTCTCCACTTCTGAAAACCAGATCTATTAGATTTGTTAGCTTAACCACTGATTTATGGTGTTGTAATGCCACCCACATCAGTGCAGTTTATCCCTACTCCATGTTAGTGTGACAAGAGAAGATCCAAGAAAAGCTGTCTCAATAAGCATTTATTGTCCTTTTACACTCAATGTCAATGTTTTTATTTATTAGGAACACTTTTTTGACATTCTTTCTCGTTAGTTATGAAGTTATGTAAGATACAAAAAGGACTGCACAAGTAAACATAATTCACACAAAGCAAATTTCAGCACTCCCCCCAAAACAACCTTAGCTCTCTGAGGAGTAGTTTCTCTGTAAGGAGCTCTGAGGGCATTCAGGGATATTTGAAATCACTTCCACTACAAGCAGTTGGCATCATATTAGCTACACACCGATGGAATGTTGGGGACATTGTTTACCTTCACAAGTGCATGGAACCTATTTCAGTTGAGAATGGATTTCTGATGCAGCAAAGAGTATGTATATCACAAGTGTGAAAAACCAAAATGCTCCCACACTTAACAAAAACCATCTCCTTTTGTGTTGCTCAAGTACATATGCATTAGTCATGCTTACTTATTCTAGCACACACTTTACATGACAGCAGTAACCTTACACCTCCGTGGTCAGGTGTTCCTGTTCCAAATGCAGGTGTTCATCCAATTTTGACTGCTATTTGCACATACAGCCAGATTGAGACAAGTATCAGGCACTAGAAATAATAAAGTCTAGCAGTCAGATGTAGTCAGATATGCTGCTTGCAAATTGCAAAGCTGAAGGCAGACAGGAAGGTGGCAGGTAATGTTTCGTCATTTTGCTTCATTCACTGAATTGGTGACATCCAAGCCTGAGCTTGGGCATTTCATACAAAACTGAAAATCTTAGATCTGTCTGTCAATTAAAAAACAAACAAAAGTCGGTTAAAGTTTGAACTGTTATATTTTAAAAAACTGTCTCATTCTTATACATGGCAGCCATTTATAAAATAGGATATTCAGTGAGCATAATCTATTAGGAGAGTAGGCCACTTCAACTGAACACAGCATTTTTTAACTCCTATGTCCCTAGTTCCTCCATCTTTCCAATGGGAAAAAAAAAATAGATTACACTAACCATATTAAGAAAGTTGGGCTAGTTATTTGAGAAGAGAAACTAACTGCCCAGATTTTTTTCTTAAGGTTTATTAATTTGCTTAATAGAAAACAAACTGAATGCATATTGAGTATAATGAGATGAACTGAATAATAATCTGCATAATCAGTACCACCTTGACCCTGCACTGGCAAGACATTACCACGTCTTACATCAGCACATAAACCAGCGCTGGCACTTGCCTAAGTCAGTAAACAACTAATTTTGTACAGGATAGATCAGTGACTAGTATTTTGGTCATGGGACTTTATGATATGTGATGCAATAGGTGTGTATCATGCACTTAAGATGGCATATTGATGTCAGCTCTAGAGCACCCACTTAGCATGCCCAGATTTATGTGCATGACAGACATGGTGTGCACACTCTATATACATTCACATTGTTGGTTTTTAAGTGCTGTCTGATCCAGGAACCAGTGACTAATGCCTAGAGAAACAGCAGTTTGCTTTCTTAAAGTAACTCTGAGCTGTGGCCAGTTGTTGAAGCCTGGCTTACTTAAATCAAGACAATCTAAGGGGTGACTATAAACACCACGTTAATCTGCAGTCTGACTTCATTTGGACACCATGGTAAAGCACTCACACAATCAGTTATAGGCAGGATGCAGCAACTCAGCACCTGTCAGCTGCTCCGCTTGAATTTGCACTTAAATTCAGAGCAGGAGAGGCATTTTTTAAGCTAAACTCTTGACTGTTTGCATGTACCACATACTGGTTTGGAGCCAGTTTAACACAGGCAAACCAGATTTCTTTCTGAGGAACCAAAACCAGACCAGAAGCTGTGCTCCAAGTGCATATGAAAGAATGCTAGCCTCTACGGATCTGAAACAAGCACTAGCTCTTCAGACAGTTTTGAGACACCTGCATAATGGGGATATTTGGTCCAACTAACCAAATTAAATTTAGTCTGATTTAGTCCCTGGACCATGCATAGTCTAATGCGGGGACATCAGCATCATCAGTCTGCTACATCAGCAGCAGCCACTTTGATCTACTGAGCTGCTTGGTGATGTTCTCAGTCACCTGCTAATGTAGATGAGCATAACCCAACCCAAAAAATATAAGTGGGATCAAAGCACAATAATACATTTCATATAGATCTAAAGGTGGACCTCAGCTGAGCTCAGGAATGATAATTTAATTAGCCATGTAGATATGCTAGCATGCACAACTGAGCACAGTTTAGTCAACTCACACTCTGGAGCTGCATGTGATGGAACAGAGCCTCCCTACACAAAAATCAGAATAGATCTGGCTTCTGCAACCACAAAACAGCATGTATGGTTCATTTCTACAGTTAAATGATAGGAATATGAAGATAATTACCAACTTTTAGACCAAATAGTCCTACTAATTACAAACTGCCTGTGTCCTGAGGGATGCTGTTCTCTACCCTCCTAATAAACAGCATTTAACTGTACCATCGTGTGAGTAAGGAATAGTAAATCACATAAAATACTTCTGGATTGAAAAAGGCATCTGTAGATAAATAAGAATGAACCACAGAGTAGCTCTAGAAAGTCTTCCTGAGAATGCATGCATTTATGAATTAAGCATTACTATATTACTATATTATTTATTTCTTACCAAGAACAGGATTTATCTATAATGTTACACATTTAAGACAAAATTGAATAAAAAAATTCAATAGTCAGGACAGACAATTCAAAACTCTGCTTATTATTCCCAGCTCTTTCAGCTGTCTGTATGTATCTGTATGTTATTTAGTGGCCAGTGTTTTAAACATATTTCAAGCTACAATGGACAGAAAGCGGGGAAAATTCAAGCTACAAAAATGAGAGGCTGACAAACAGATTGAAAAAGGATTATACTACCAGGGAAGCCAAACTTAACAGTGAGTCATCATGTGCTATCTTCATAATTAGCTGTACTTGTCTCAAACACTGTCCCTTAAATGAACTAATATCCTACTAGCATGTAATGGAAGGTGAGAGACTACTAGTAGGGAGCACCACTGTTCAGACTCAATGATATGACTTCAGTGGTTCATAATCAGGGTCACTGTTTTTTTTTTTCCATAGCAAACAGCAGCAGCATCAAGGAGAGCTATGACACTAATTTTAAAAAAAATCATCTGACGAGAATCAAAGGCACAGAAGAAAATGCAGTAGCAAATGCGAATGGTAATACATTTGGCTTAGCTGTTTGGCCAGTTCTTTTAAAAATAGTCCCTTTGTGTTAGATTTCCACTATGACTGTACTACATGCCCAAGATAAAAACTGATGCCATTTGATCAGAGCTGTGCTTTCACAATGTATGTTGATAATTCAATCATAGGGAACAGTTCAAAAAGTTGAATTAATACTGAAAAGTTCTCGATTCTATTAGATTTAGTACCTAAATCAAAGGAATCGTATCTGTAAAATACTGATAGAAAAAGCATTGTCTGTATTGTCTCTTCACAAATAGGCAGAAGAAAATTATGGTTTTGAATTCAGTTTGCTATAGTTAATGCTATTTTTCTCCCTCTGATGTGCTATTCCATTTAACAACTGCATCATTATTGTTAAGGGTTTGAGGTTTCAGTACAGGCTATGAATCTAATTAGGCAAGGAAAACACAACATTACTGGGGTGGTCAACAGTGCTATTTCTGAAAAACCTTTTGAAAAATTACCTATTGTCTTTTTTTCCCAGCATGATGGTGATTCCACTGCAGCTTCTCTTAGGGAAATTTTTTCTGTAAGATTTTTATCGGTGCCTTCACGTATCCTACTAAGTGAACAAATCGGCACAATTGTTCATTTTTACATATAAAAAGTTTCAAATAACAGTGTTGTCTCATTAATTACTGGATATCATTACAGAAGAGTTTCTATTAGAGTTCAGTTAATGATAAAGTGCTAACTAATGAATCAATACTTTTCAGCTTTTGGATAGCATCTGCGTTTACTGATTTTGTGGATACTGCCTCAGTCATTAAATATGTATTTGCAATAATAAGACTAACAGTCACTGAAAATAAACCCTACAAGCAATAAGGGCCATCTAATCTAAAATATCAGAAACAGCAGTTATTTTCCACCATCTCAAATGAACACTTAATAACCTGGAACTAAATCCCTTCAGGCTCCGTTTATGATATGTACACACTTCTGCTACAGTGATGAAAAATACTCAATTTTCTCAGAACTAATGACCCCTCTATTATATGTACTAGAGGACTGTGGAATGAGTCTACCAACAAACTAACAGAGTGCATAAGTTTGAAATTTTTTTTTTCCCAAATCACAGGCGAATTTCAGTGCTTCCAACCTATAAAAAGCCCCTTTGAAGCCATTTCAAAGTTCTGAAGCATGTTTTTGGTGAAGACAATTTCTGTACATGCTTTGTTTATTTTAATTTTGGTTACCTTTGGCCAGTGCACTTAATGAAGAGCAATACCTAGAAGTAATTAATATGTAACACTTCACTATGTTCAGACAAAATACTATTGTCCCATGGGATGTTTTATTGCTTTAATTGGTGGATGCAGTTAAAAGTACCCCTTTATCTCAAAACCAAAAGGGTTTCATTTTTATTACAGGGCACCTTTGAAGAACATCTCAAAGTAGGTTCAGACATATCTTACAGCTTTACTGCAGAGATTTTGACAGCACTCTGTTCATGTATTGCTACAAAGATTAAGGATGCAGAAAATAAGTATACCTTGAACTACTTTAGCTGCTATATTTATAGTTTAAATTGAGCGCTGCTTTTACATACTCTGGAATCACCAGAGAACACAGCCAATCCTAACAATAAGACTAACATTTCTTCCAGCAAGCTAGTTTTAAAAAATACAGTTCTGACTGGCCCAAATACTGCTAGATTTGAGCTATCATTTTCAACAAAAGCCAGTAAATTTGAGCAGTTACACTGCCTAGTTCCATCTGTGCTCTTTTCTTTGAGGTATTTTTTTATTTGGAATCACTGGCACTTCACTTTTACAGGCTATAATCTAAGTGCAAATTCTTCTGGCTGACAGTCCTCAACTAGCCTTAAGAAAATCTGGTATTTCTGCTGGTAAGTAGGCAGCAAGAGTGCACAGGTAGGCTGAGGACTTATGAACAGAGGATTTGGGGTTTTTTTATGTTGTCAAGAAACAAAATCAAAATTTGAGTTGGGAAAAATATGGCCTTCTAGCATAAATTCTAGTCAACTCTATTGAATTCTAGTCAGGCTTCAGGAGCTTTGTTCTGGTCTGGCATATAATTTCTACCTGTTCCTGTTCTCCAAGCTGTATCTCCTAGGCTGCAGAGCAATTCCTGACTCGCACATATATATATATCCTAACAAGAAAATTCTACTTGGACGACTTGATTCAGAAAATTATTTTTTAATTTTATCACTGTAAACAAAGAGAAATAAAAGTAATCAATAATGCTTTTTTATGCTCCAAATTACTCCAGATTAACGTGTTGATTAAAATGTAAATCAAATTAAACACATGTGAATTTTGCCTGCAGGAAACATCATTTTTTCAGTAGCAGCATTAAATTAGTTATAAATGAAACAATGAGAGCCTTCCACATATGGACTGGAATTATCTAGTTAAAGATAAGGTTTTTGGTTCCAAAGAGAAGTACATGCAGACCTACTATCTTAAATGCTCCAGCAATTGTAATCTCAGTTTTGAGAAAATGTCAGTTTCTAACATGCCATGTCAACACAGTGAGCATACTCTATCTCCTTGTCTCTTAATATTTGATGTTCAAAACAATTTTGGAACCTGGTTCGGAACCTGGCTGCTTCCCTGCTATTGGAGGAATATGTCAGAGAGCAACACCATGCTAGGGGATGTAAAACAGTGATTCAGCATATCCCCAGCAACCTCAGGCACACGGGTTCTAGGAAGCTCTAAAAAAATAAAACCTGCTTACAGAGCAAAGGATTTTGAAATATTATTTTGGTTTGTTTTTCATTTATTTATGGGTAGTATTTGCGCAGGTTATGGGGGTCTGTCAGATGAGTAAGGACAAAGAAGAGATATTTAAGTCCCTGGTGGTGGCAAGCTGAGCTTCTGCTCCCTCAGTCTGGACATAAGCTCTGCATTTTCCTACAGACCTGTTTTACACCTCTATTATGTATCACCAAGGGTGACTGGGGAGTAGGGCAGAGTGTGTTCCATCATCTTCTCCAAATGCTAGATATCTCTGTGGGAAGTCCATGTGAGATAGAAGACAGCCAAGACGGCTGCCTTCACAGATGAGGCTCTGCTAGCAGGGCTAAGATACAAAGTGACCTCCTGGTCCCACTTTTCATAGCCTTCCCCAGCTACTTGAAGCTGCTCTTCTGTTATTGAGAGCAGCAGCAGCAGCCCACTAGCTCTGTGATTGGCAACATGGGAAAGAGCCCTGAGGACAGGAATTTAGAAGCTCTTTGATTTTCTCTTCTCTGTCACCCTGAAATGGCATTTGACTGAAGCTGCTTGAGAACTGCTGGCTGCTCTCGTGTCAGTTCCAAACTCAACCCTCTGCAGCAGCACGACAGTCACAGGACAAACCGTGGTCAGTGCACATGAGTCAATGTTTCTCTTCAGTGATCCCTGGCAGTTCCATGACAAGAGAGGGAATGTCTAAGAAATAGAAGATGGAAGCTGAAGTCAAGGCAAGATCTTTCTGTGCTAATTTTAAGTAAAATAGTCAAATAATTAATTGCAAACATGACACTAATGCAATCCTCTGACGCCAGGGAATTCCAGCCAGATGTTTCCTGGGTGAGACTTCGGCTGGATTAGGGAGACCTGGCCTACCCAGGACAAACACCCTTGGCTGAACACAGTGAAACATCACATGAGTCAAATTGAGAGTAGAATTGCAGCAAAGAAGAGGTATGTGTTGACCTTCACATTCAGATTGGCTAATGCCACACCTCACCAAGGCAATCTGCTACACCCACACCAAGCAATTTCCCTGCACTCATCATAAATTCACACACAAAACATATAGCTCCCTTTATGCTGCCAAGTGTGAATGTGCAACCACGGCATGCTGCCTCCATGCTTCTTCCATTCAATGAGTCATGTGACCTGAGGAAGAGCAGCCACCCTGAAGCTAACCTTTTCTGCCTGGAATTCTGGCAAGGCTTTGAAGATTGACTGGGAAAACATTGATTTCCAGGGATTCAAAACTCTGAGTCTTGCTCTGGCTATCTCTAGCAGCAAAGGAAATCCAGAAAATTTGTAAAGAATCTCTGCGGATAAAGTTCTCCAACAAATCAGCAAGAAGCCCTGACTTTTAAAAATTCTCTGTTATTTGTCAGATCATCAGAGTCCAGCATCAATGACCTCCAAGTCATACTGTAAGACATAAATATCTCTGTCAGCTAGAAGAGCAAATATGCCACACAAGTGAGTAAAATAATAATTAATTGTCTGTGCAGTTACTGAGAATGACTGGTCCTCTTTCTCCTTTCACATATTCTCAGTAGCTTCGTGTTTCCTCTAGGTAAAATTCGAAAGGTAGTTTGAGATCCAATTTACTAGGAATTGAGATTTCAATAAAATTTACATCAAGGGAATAAGAAAAAGCAGAAGGCTATTCAGACAAAGCTAAAAGAAAAACTGTGAAGGAGGGTACTGACAACATTTAACATTTATTTGTCTCCAAAGAGAAGAAGAATCATTAAAAGGTTCAGCTCTGCAATTCTCACAGGGTAAAAGAGTTAAACACAATATAGTTCAGTTCCCAAAACTCAAGAGCATGGTGCCTTGTTAGTTAGTGATAAGCTAATAAGCACAGGTAACCAAATTCATGCTTTAATTGGCATCTTGCCCCAACTGCCAGGAAATAGAGTGACATATTTTACCTACTCCCTGAAGAAAGAATTTGCTATATCATAATACAGAATTCCCAGAGCATACATGGTATTGCCTTTTTGAGGAAATCCAAGAGATCCTAAAGTTTCATGTTAAATTGTATTTGTGAAAACTCCATATCTTAAAAAACACCCAACCTGTCTTTCTATAGCACAATTATTTGTATATCTTAGATCTTCAATACAGCTAAATGCAAGATATGTTTTCTGCTAAAAATTAGCTTTGTTTAGATGTCATAAAAATATAAATACATGTGAACAAAATAAAATTCTGATCAATAATTAACAAAAAATATTATCTGTATATTCAGTATATTAAAATAATATACCAAATATCAATATTAAATACAACATATGATAAGCGAAAATGTTTTAGCAATTATGCATATAGATTTTGCCCACTTAAGAGTTGACGTATTTCTTCATAGCCAAATTAAAAGCTAAATATACATAGGTTTTGATGAGTTCAAAGCAAAACAAAAGCAAAGAGTCAGAATTCCTGCATGAATATGATTTTTTTCTTCCAAAAAGTTTAAAATTAATGCTCTAATTAATGTGGTTCAAAAACTGCTCTATTGATGCAACAGAAGGTAGAAGTTTCAATTTTGGTGTTTTCTAGGGTTCCCACATAGATGTTTTGGCAGATTTAGTACTGCAACATTTAATTGTTGGTACCAGTTTCAAGGCTCCCAGCCCATCTAAGCATGCAGGTACAATTTGGTGAACCAGCCTAAGCCAAGTGTGAAGGTTTTACACCAAAATGTGAGTCCTTGACCTGAGAGAACTGAAGTACAGATGTAATTTCCATTCTGTCATCCTGGCTAGGAAATGCACTAACCTGCAGCTAGTAAGGAGAAATGGGCAGGTGAGGGTGGTAATATCCAAAACTCCTGCAGCAAAATATGACATAGCTAATATGCTGGAGTCCTAAATCCTCAGCTGAAGCTGTCACAGAGAGCCAGCCTCTGCAAACCACTCTGGTCAGAAACAAAGAAAAGTCAGGCTTAGTCTATGCAGTCCAGTCAGCTACTTTTCAGGTTTATTTAGGCATGCAGATTATAAAAGGAGCCAAATCTCAATTCTTTTAGGATGGCAAAAGGATTAGAAAAGGATGCAAAAGAGAAGCTAAAATTTTGAACCCTTCACCAGGAGGACACAACTAGAAATTCACTTCTCTGCCTGACAAGTATGATCACATTGCTTTGATATCTGAAACCAGGCAATGAACAAATATGCAACATGATAAATAGCTGGATTTTTTAAACCTTCCTGATACTGAAAGATGCTTCTTTGTTCACGAAAGTCATCTGCTTTATACTACCTTTTAACATGCTTGTTTTCTCTCCAGATGAAACAAAAACAATTGAACTAGAACGGAGGGAAGAGTATCACAGCTCTTGAAATCCAATCTGTTTTACCTTATATTGCTAATTTGGGGTGGAGAAAGCTATGTGGTTCAATTTACTATTAGAATTGCTCCTTAATGGTGCCCTTCATCCACAGCTCTTACATGGGACATATACCTTTTACAGAAACATAAAAATAAAGAATATTGCACAGTCCAGCTTTAGTATTGTTGCCACTTGTTTTGACAGATTGATCAGAACAAATACAGACAGCAGAAAAGGGCAGTGAGGTTTTCTGACCAAACATGATTTGAAGGGCATGGTAAAGGAGCAGCTGACAAAAAGGGAAATCTTTCTACAATGAGTGTTGTAGAAAAGTGAATGTTCAGAAAAGAATGTTCAGAATGTGCAGTGAATGTTCAGAAAAGTTCTTTAGTATGTACTTGTAAACAGTTCTTCACAATAAGACACTGCATAGTTATGTATTTGGTTTGCATAATGTTCCCACATCCCATCAAAACAAAAACATTCACTGAATATAGAGTAAAGCTCTCTGTGTTTCAGTTAAATTTTCAGTGAAGACAAGTCCTGTGGATTTACTGCAAACATGAAACTAACTCTACACTATGAAACTTTTTAATTAATACTACATCTTGTTTTGCCTTACCAGATTTCAGCAAGTTTAGCTATAAAAAACCCCCACTTTTGCCCCTCAGGAATTTTGGTTGCAGCCTCCATTAGACATTCCAAACTCCCTCAGGAAATTGAGTTAGATGTTTGTTACTACACTATAAGTTAACTAAAATTGTATTTTACCTTCAAATTGACAGCTTTTTGGGAGAATGAAGGATGAGCTGTTGCCCAGGATGACCAGCAGAATGTCTGAAATAGCACCCATTAATTAAGAAATCAAGACATTATCTTTACTTTACCAAAGTTTTGCTGTGCAAGATTGACTATCCTGAATAAAAATAAAGATCTATGTGAAAGACATATAGTACCACCAGCACAACAACCTTTTAGTCATAACACTACTGCTACTTGGCAGATCAAGTTTTCTGGACTGAGATGCCCCAGCCTTTTGAACTGTGAGTGACTGTATTCAGCACACTGAGTCACCAAATTTACCTCATGTAAAGTGAAGAACATACACTTGTTTTCTTGGCTTAACTAGATTTAGAGAGCATTCAGAACCAGTTATGGTTTTTCCCAAAGCTTTGCTATTCCCAGCATCACAAGAGATGACAATGGATGGAAAATAAGTGCTACAAAGTAAAATCTCAGCTTCTACCAATTTAATGAAGCTTTGCCTTTGCATTCAGTGTTGCCAGGATTTCTCCCCAGCTTTATTTGTCAGCCAGAGAATGGCAGGGAATTGGAGTCAGCTCAGCTTTAGGGGCAACCACACCATTGTGCTCAGAATATTTTACCATTATTGTGCATTTAGGTAAATCCAGACTCATAATTACTTCTTACAGATTCCCTGTAAGCTGATCTCTTTCAACTCTATTCTTTCCCTTTTTCTCTCACTGGCAGAAGCTATTCTAAAGAACAGAAGAATCATTGCTTTATGGAATCAAACTCCACAGTATCACAGGCAGTAGAGCTGTCTCCATGCCAGACACTCCAGACATCCTGGGCAAGGACTGTAGTAGTTTTGGAAGATAATTGGAGAATACAAAATAAAATTGTCACAACATATTTACAGAATTTTATAAACAAACAATTTCAGAAATTTTTTTCACTTCTCCCTCTAGTATTTCCCTAGTTTACACCCTTGAACATATAATTTATAACCACAGAAAATTTTTGTATGACATCTAAAAAAAATTACAAATCAATTTTTCATTATTTGCACAGACTCCTTGGCTTTTGCAAGAGTTCAGACTCAAACAGCATAACATTTACAGAAATTGTTGGAGTGCCACCTATTGGAAATAGATGTACAAATGAAAAAGACCTTGGTTAACTGCATAAAATAATTATTTATTACCCAAATGTTGGTTTAACTGGATCAAGTTAAGAGGCTTTTAAATGCTTATAAATCATATTCCATTCATAATTATGGTTAAATTTAGATCAGCTTGCAATGTAAAAAAAAAAATAAAAAATCAGCCTCTCTAAGGAGCAAAACACTAGAAAGTGGCAAAGATTTATAGCCCTGGACTATAAAATAGCAAATATCAGAGCAGATTTGCAAGAATAATCACCTGCCTAAAACCTGACTCAGTTTTTTGCATTAGTAAAATACATATCCATGGCTGGTGTAAATAGTTTCACATCAGATCCTGGTTTTCACTCTGCAGAGATACATGTAATCTTAAGGCTTACACGGTTCAGCTGTGTTTTAGACTTTGAATATAAATTATTAATTTTCCCTATGGAAAACTGTCACCTTGAGATAAAACAGCCCTGACCTCCCATGGAGAACTTACAAATCAGTCTGGGACAGTACAAGCAGTTTTAATAAAATGATCTTCAGCTGTCATTTCTTTTCAGAAGACACTCAGGCAATGGCATAAGTGACTTCTCTCCTCTGTCTCCCTTGAACAGATAAATTTATGGATTTATCCTCACTGCTTTCCCAGCAATATCTTCAGCTTTTCTATTAAGTGAAAGTATGCTGATTTGCACTTAAAATTAAAAGAAACTACTCAAATACAGAAAGCAACTGAAAAATTTGGCCCAGTTTTGAAACCTTGAACTTGATCCTTGAGCTGTCTACCCTCACTCCTCCCTTATCACCTAGCAAGCGGCAGACTGCGAGGGCCACTGCCTGAAGAGCATCACTACTGAAATCCTAACACATCCATTTCATTTCCTCATCTTTACTACTGCAGCTTCCTCCTCTGTGGCTTTATGAGCTCTCACACTAAAAGAAGCAAAGTGTTGCCCAGCTCTTTTCTGTCCAAACACCCCAGCCTTAATCTCAGAGTCACACCATTCCTCTTACAAGTCCTTCTGTTAATTAGCACTGACCCCTGACCAGCTCATGACAGCTTCTGTAGCAGCTCTTTTCATGGTTATGATTAAGAGAGCTACATAAATACAGAGTGGTAACTTTTGTAGATTGCTCCAGGAAAAAAAACAAAACAGAAAAAAATGCAATTAATTATACGTGTTAGCATAAAGTAGTAAAAGAAACAAAAGAGTGACATGGCACAAAAACAAAGTAAAGCAAAATGCACTGGGTATGGGCATTTCATATACTCAATCCTCAGAATTATTCCAGCAGCCAGAATTTCAGTTTGCTTAGTTGTCCATGGTGTTATAAAATTTTCAACTCAAATTTCGGACTTAGTAGTATTTCATAATGTGTTTACAAAAACGGCATATGGAAATGAATTACTAAAACACCTGCTCTTTACTCTCACTTGCAATAAAGGTTAAAAACACCTTTTCATTTCTGCTGCTTATAAACCACTATATATATCTACTGACAGTATATAAATTGACAGGATCACTTTCAAAATCAGTTCCTAGTCTGTCTCATCTTCATTTCTAGCAGATGTCTGATACATAATTTCATTCTTTACAACCATTTCTTCTTTTCCTGGTAGCTTATTTCTTTTCCTGGTAGCTTACATCATTCTATGAGTGAACATGTTTTTTATTCCTTGGTTTTATCTCTTCCTCCAGATCCCACAGAGTATGCTCCAGGCTTCTCTGTGGTTTATAAAAGACTTTTTCTCCTATAGCTTTCTCTTGAAACTTCAATCATTCTCTGCTTCCTCTTGAGGCATGCCCTCACATGTAGCTTCCCTCCTTTAACAATCTTATTTTATTCTTCTGGGGACATATTTACAACAAAAGTTTAGGGGCATCAGAAGTAACATTTCTTTGGTGCAACAGCTGTAGACCCACATCTGATAATAATGACATGTCTCCTATGCCCAGTGTAGTATCTGCACTTACATTGCTTACTAAGAAGAAGGAAATGTGAGGAGAATAAAAACACCACAAAACTCTCAGTGAATTCACCAGACCTGCTTCAGGTTTTGTGCCATATTTCCGACTTAAATAACTATGTCATAAGCATTTTAGGTGAGAACTGGTAAGGGTAAGCACAGCAGCAATTGTCTGGTGCTAACAAAAGGCTTGGAAGTCTTACCTGTGAGCAGATTTTTGTGAGTACAGATCCTAGGCTCCTCCTAATCCTCTATTTTCTTCCAATGGAAATTTTTTCTTTCCATATTTAGTCACAGGTATAGATGAACCTGGGTTTGTTCCCCACTTGGTGTCTTTCAGACTGGAAATGAAGACCTAGCCATGAGGTCACATTATTCTAAATATGTATATACATAAAGCCCAATTTCAGTCGATTTCTAAAGTATTTGGTGAAGGAAGGGAAAAGAGTCTGATGATTTTCTTTCTGCTGGACTGTGTGAAGTGTAAGTTAAGTTACATTTACAGCTAGTCTCTGTGTTGTTCAGATACTAGGACTCACAAAAATGAGAAAGGAAAATGGAATATTTTAAATTTTGTCCATAGTCTGGAAGAAATTACAATGTCGACATGATCTTCAATTGTAGAAAGCATATTCCAACGACCTCTGATAAATTGCTCAGAAGACTTTCTGAATGTGTTTTGGAGTAAAACAGAAACAGGAGTTCAGCTGTGCCTGTCAGCTAAAAGCAGCAAAGGTAGATTTAGGAGTTTTGTTGGCTAGGTTATACAAGAATTCTCTACAGGTCACATGGCAACTGTAGATAAAAACTAAATTAGTAGACATATTTTTCATATGCAGTTAACATAGCTGAATAAAAAAAAAATGAAAACGAATGAAAAACATCTTTACTCTCACCAGCCACAAAAAACCCCAAACCAAACAAAAAACCAAAACCAACCAAAAAAACCAAACCAAAACAAAAAAAACTCTGCAAAATGAAAACAAACCAAAGAGCCTCAAACCACAAAAAAAAAAAAAAAAAACACACACATACACCAAAAAAAACCACACAAAAAAACTTAAGCTAAAAAAAACCTACAGTAAGGCCTAAAGGCTTCTTCAGTTGTTTGAGGATACCAATGTTCATTCACTTTAACGTGAACAAGCATACTAAATGAATGAGGGGATTTATAATTTCCACAGTATGGATCTCTCCCTTGTGATATAAATATCTGTAAAAAGCTCCCGTGAGGTATGGCAAAAGACGCCTTTAACCTTTGCATACATAATTTCAGATCAGCTTAGCATCATTTTTCTGAGAATGAAACCATATGTCACCTGATGGCTCAGGGGACACACTGGCATATGGAGCCCTTCATGCTTTAACTGCCAGCTTGAATCCAGCCCAGGCCCGTAACAACCAGCGCTGCTGTATCTGGAGGCTGTTGGGTAATCTGTGTGAAATGAGTTGGCCATCTCAGATCAGACCCTACAGCAAAGTTGTCCACCAGAACGTGACCACTGCAGATGGCTCAAACTTGCCCTTCCGTCAGTGCTATCAGCAAGTCAGCCAAAGATCAAATGAGCATTGTACATACATGAGCTTCCACTCGGCAGAAGTCAGTCTCCCAAGCCAGGAAATTGAGAATGGACATGCAGGGCACTGCCTTGGAGAAGGACCTTTCCTCAGCCAGCCATCTCCAGCTCCTTTGAGTTAGTGTTGCAACACCCAGTCCAAGTTCTTCCTCCATGCAGATTTAACCCATTAGATAGATCAGCCCTTACCACCTGCATTAATGTTCCACACATGATGGTAGGTCCTTGATTAATGATAACTCTGCTGTCTTAGGTGAGGCTTCAAATCTGTGAAAAACCTTTTAAAAAAGCAGAATGCAGAATAAACTGTGTCATGATGACGAGAGGTTAAAACATGCAATTGTTTTATGAAAAAAAATCATTTTTATGAGGAAAATACTATATGGTAACAAACAGCTTTCTTAGAAATGCATCCAATACTATAAAATAATTAAATAATAATATAAACACATGCATTGCATTAGAGAATATGGAAGGACTGAGAAACAGAAATTTTAAAGCCTCCTGGAAAAATATTACCAGGGAGTATGTTCATAATTTTCAAGAGAAGGGATTTTTATCAGTATGAAATGTGAATTTTCTCTTTGCAGTACTGAAAACATTATACAATAATGTTTATTATATACAATATACAATATTATTATTGGTTCTCAGTTAGGCTTCCAAAACTATCATTTTGGTTTTATTTCCTACTAGAAAATCTATGAAGACAGACATTTTAATGTATAGCATGACACTGATGTACAGCTGGGAAATTAAGCCAGGCTAATTGATAATGCAGTTCTTTATGCACTCTGTGGGACCTGTATCATGAAGGGGGCTGTAGATATTTACAAATAAAACAAAAATTGGGAGGTGATTTTAAGAACAGATCTGATCAGATTCTGATTATTACTGATCAGATTCTATTCCATGTATTGCCAGGTAACAAAAGAGTTTACATGAAAGCATGAGTGTTAACAAGTACTTAGTTCATTGATATAACAGCTCATGTATACCTATTTACATGGGTTTTTTCTCTTTTTTCTGGTACCAGATCTGTTGATGTTTTTTACCACTGCAGCTTTGTGAAATAAATATGCATATGATGGAAAGTAGCATACACAATTTACACGTTTGTCTTTCTTTTTTTTTGCTTTTGCAAATTATATTATTATTTTAGAAAAGGCACCTGTTATGTCAAGCACTATCCAGCTATCTGAGAATTCATACCCAGCTACAGAGGTTGATCTGATAAACACCAGCCATTGATACAAATTCTAGGCATGTTTTCTTCTAAAGTATTTGATTTCAGATTACTCATACGACTATAGTATGCTCATGTAATATGTATTACATTTACTTTTTCCTTTACAAATGTTAACTTTTGTCTCATATTTCTATTAAATATAGAGTTCAGATTTTTAAAGGTTTTTGCAAACGGAGTATGAACTATAGTTTCTTCCATTTCTATTTGCATTATCCTGATAACAAGGTGTTCTCCTCTCAGTTACAGAAAATGTAAAGGGCAGTTTAAAGCATATTTGCATGGATTAATCTGAAATCTAAAAGAAGATTAATAACAGTATGTCCATTCATTAATATCTCACAATATGGAATTTAAACAAAACTTTTAACACTTTCAGCACTTTAAGTACTTTTTTAACACTAAGTTGGATTGAGCACAATAAGACTACACATTTTTCCACAGGTACAGTAATGATAATGAAACATGAAATACAGACATTTGTCTCAGTAGGCAGAAGAGCCTATATGAACATCAGAAACAGAAGATGTGTGATGTAATCAATTTTGGCATGAAGGACTGGGATTTTCAGCCACATGAAGTAACATGGAATCAACAGAGAGGCTGACACTTGTGTTGGAAAGCTGGTTGTATCTCTTTTGTACCTTCTCTTGTATCTCTTTTGTATTTGACTCTCTCTTCTTTCATACTTTAAAATTAAAAATAATCTCAGTGGTTAGGTAAATGGTAGATAAAATGCACATATCTATCTTTAATTAAATAATTCACTGAACAGAAAAAGAACAACATATCCTCCCTTCTTTAAAGATGGGATGGTTAAGTATTCAGGTTGTCCTCATTAATGGCCAGGCTAAAGCACAACCTGTGCTTGAGGTTTGACAGGAGTTTTACTATATCATGACACAACATACCTGCCCCTTTTCCTAAACCTTTAGCAGGAGCACTGATTTTTTATTTCCCTTGGACTAGAAAACTTCTAACATTTAACTCACATTTGAAATCTTTCTTACATGAGACCCATACACAGGCAGTAAAGAGTGGCAGAAGAGAACCTGGGAAGATATCCTGAGTAAAGATCAGACAGATGGATGAGCCTGGTGACATACTTAACTGCTCAGCTCGGGACACTTAACTCCTTGCTAGGAAGGTCCCTGTGGGACAGCAAGCTTGAGTGAGCAGAGTGCCCTGACAGTAAGGAGGCCAGGAGAGTCCTGGACTGTGTCAGCCAGAGGTAACTTAACAGCTTGAGGGCTGCCATTATTCAGGCCACTTGTCAGGCCACACCTGGAACACTTCATCCTGTTTTTCAGCTCAGGAAGAGCACGAAGAACTGGGGAGGGCCCAACAAAGATCCACCAAGTTGATTAGAGGACTGACAAATATGATATACAAAAAATGTTGAAGAAATGTGATGTGCTCAACCTAGAAGAGGGAGAGCTCAGCAGAGACCTTATGACAGTATTCCAGAACCTAGCAGGCAGGTGAAGAGAAGATGAAATTACTCTCTGCACAGGAATGAACAGGTGCCAGAAGACACAAGATGCACAAGTTGCTTCAGGGGAAATTATTTCTCGATATAGTAAAAACAATACTTCATATAAGGACAAAGTCCTGGGCAACCTGTTTGAGGAAGGGGGTTGGGCCAGATGACCTCCAGAAGTCCCATCTTGCCTCAACCATTCCTTGATTCACTAAATCATGGAAGTGGTGGAATCTCCCTTGCTATACGCACTGGAGACTCATCTTGACACAGCCCTTAATCTAATCCAGGGTCTCATTTTCAATAGAGAGTTGGACCAGGTGATTTCCAAGGGTTCCTTTCAATGTAAACTTTTCTGTAATTTCTGTAACACGGAATATAATGTATATGTTTACTGATATTTTTTATTTCCTTGCAAGCAGATTAGAACCAAAGAAAAGCTATTATTAAAAAAAAAGTTATCTGAAGCAGAAATTTCAGGGACAAAAAGTATAATAAACCAGTGGGTTTGGAGCTGTTCAGATCTATTACTTCTGCTCAGTTCAACATAGACCTGTGTCTGTGCAGCTGCTACCGTGCTTCACTGTAGTCCAGAGGCTCCTTTTTCTGCTACAGGCCAGACACCAAACCAGACAGCAGATTGCTGACATCACAGAGATTGTGGCCGAAGTCTGGTCAGAACAGAAATAAGAAAATCAGTTATGTTCAAACTATAAATGTGCATTGAAAAATTTAGCAATATCAATATATTTCAAAATCACTTTAAGTGCCTCCAAAACAAAAAAAAATAGTATCTACCTATTTAGGCTTTCAGAGCTGTAAGAACTATATCCTTTTTTAAACAGGCATCCATTTCATTTTTGAAATGCACTTTTTATACTGATTGCTAGAAAGGGCAAAATCTATTATGGGAGTGCCGCTGAGTAAAGAGTGAGCATACTCATTGCTTTCTGGGGGTTGGAAAAGGATGTTAGGACAGGATACATGCCTATTAATTTGTTTAGAATGCAATATCTGTTTAGATTGCAACCCTTGAGCAAAAACAATCACAAAGAGAATTGGCTGCATTTTTGAAAATTATTACAGACTCTACCTTTTTAAAAAGCTTTAATCAGTGAACAGCATTTTTTTCCTTCACCTCAAGGCTTTTTCCATTAAGAAACACCCTTTTCTAGTATAAAGCTACCTATTTACAGTACTTTCATTACTTCACCTATTAGTGTGGTATTTGCTTCTCCTCTTTGACTGACCCTGAACCCAGTGTTGCATCCTTTTCCACATAGCTATATGATTTCCCTGCTGTGAGTACTAGTACCACATATGCTATTTCTCTTAGATTTCAAGTTACCAGTCTGAGGAATAATCAAAAGAAATCACAGTTCTGACATGATTTAGCATACAGAGCTCAAAACTAGTTATGGTGCAACACAGACAGTTTATTTTCTCTCTCCTCTCTGCTATTACATCCAGATACCCACTCTCATTTATTTTGTTGCTTCCATAATTTTGTTATTCATCACACTTTCTGGTAAGTTTTCAGACTAAAGATAAACCCATATTAAACATTATTTGCTGTGAATACTAACAGCTTGAAATACACCACTGATGTATACAGCTTGTTCCATCATTCTAAGTATGCCATAGATCAAGCTATCTACCTGTGATGGTGAGTATATTAAATCACTTGAAGTTCCATTTGCATGATCATCTTTCCAAACACTCTTGCTGTGGTGCTGACTCAAGCACTTTGAAAGGCACACTTGAAATTACTGTTTAAAAAAAAAAGTGAACATTGTCTCACTGAGTGTGCAGGAAATTAAATGTGTTAGGACTTATCCATTTCAAATTAGATTCAGCACATAACTGTCTAACATGAGTGCACCTAGCTATAGCTTACATTTGTCTCTCCAGTAAGCTTTTTAATCAAAAGTAATTTAGTGTTAAGTGTATCGAAAAGCCTTTCATTAGCCATCGATGGGACTTGATTTATTCATATGCTGTGTGACATATGTTGCTGATGCAGTCATCTACAACATCTCCAATTTTAAATCAGCCTTCCAGTTTTGGGTCAATATTTATGCAAAGGAGAGATGATAGTCCTTGGATCATCTTCATGGCCCTCCTCTGGACCCACTCCAACAGTTCCATGTCCTCCCTGTGCTGGGACCCCAGAGCTGGATGCAGGGTTCCAGGTGGGGTCTCACCAGAGCAGAGCAGAGGGGCAGAATCCCCTCCCTCCCCTGCTGCCCACACTGCTTTGGATGCAGCCCAGGACACGTTTGGCTTTCTGGGCTATAAGCTCACAATGATGGTTCGTGCAGAGTTTCTCATCAACCAACACACTCAGCTCCTTCTCCCAGGGCTCTCACAACACTTGTCCTTGTTGAACTTCATGATATTTGAACAGACCCACCTTCCAAGGCTGTGAAGATCCTTCAGGATGGCATCCCTTCCCTCCAGCATCAGGAGGCTGCACCACACTGCTTGGTGTCTTGAGCAAAATTGCTGCAGCTGCACTCAATCCCACTGCCCACGTCACTGACAAAGATGGTAAACAGTTGTTATACACAGACATTTCTTATAGTTCCCAGGTTATACTGCTTGTCAGCTGTGCACTTTTAAAAAAAACCCAGTTAGATTCCTTGTATTTCAGTTACCCACCCTCAGACTGAAAAAAAACCCAAACAAAATACCACAAACAAACAATCAAAAAATACAAAGAAATGAACAAATAAAAACCAGCCCAAGCTCATTTTTCCTAGTGAGGTTTAAGTCCTTCAGAACAAGTTTCTCAGACAGTAGGGCTGAAACCATACTATTGGTTTTCTATTGAGGTATGTAAGAATATTGTTTTAACTTCACTGAAGTCAAAATTTCAACTTTTGTTTATACAGCAAGAATCAAGAAGTGTCACCTTAGGTTTGCATGACCCAAAGAATGTCAGGAGATGAGAATCATGTTGGTGGTCTCACAGCAATATGCAAATCACTTGTGGTACCAGTCAGATACAAGCATGGATAAACAGGCATTTCACTTTGATGGCTCAGATAACTCCACAAGACCACGTGTTAGTTCACACATTTATGTTAACAAAAGATGAACTTTTGAAATGTTTTTGTGAAAGTGCTGAGTGTTTTCAGCAAATTGAAAATTAAGGTGCTTCAATATACTACAAAATTCCTAGGTATTTTCTAAAGACAGACTTTAATGATGAAGGCCCGCAATGTTGTGTGAAGAGTTTCTTTCAAGTAACTAAAAGAAATTCAACAATATACCAGAAGGAAATTTTTAAAGATACATGCTTAGAACTCACACATTAAGTTACACAGAAGCAAATATTTTGGCTTTCCTCAGTGTCCTGGTTTAACAATGTGCATTTCTACAGATCTGCCTTTATTGTAGGAAAACCAGTGACCATGCACAGTAAGAGCTGTTCATATACCCTGGTGGTGAAAATTAGTAGGCTTTTGTCAATTTAGGAGACTAGGAGGGTAAAAGGAGAGACAAGCAGCCCACCAGCATTGAAAGTGCATTTCCATATATCCTGAGGAACCCAATACAGGTAAACATCCATCTCCCAAAATAGTTGCATCATTACTAAAATCATACCATTTCATGTGTGGCCTCATTTCCTCAGTACTGACCTTGTGTCTCCCTCAAAAGTTAAAACTGAGGAACAGAATTGAATTTTTTCACTTTGTTTTACCACCACCACTATGAAGGATGAAAACTTGCTTTTACATACTCTTGCAATGTGCCCATATCTCTGTCTGTTTCTGCCAGTCTCTTTCCCTTTAGCAATATTTGAACTTTATGTTCAATTTCAGCCAAATAAGACAAAGGAGTCTCAAAGGAAGTTTCTTGGAAATAGGCAGGCAAGGAAAAGAGAGCGGCCGCATTAGCGACCCAAAGATGGAGAGGCTAAGGCATGCGTTCTGACATTATTAATCACCTGAGATACCCCCAGAAAGAGAAACTTGGTGTTCCCCAGCAGTCTCTGAATATTCCAACTGCCAGCCAAGATTAGATTGGAGCTCATACCTATTAGACCCCATAAGGCACAGTCATCCACTGGGAGTCAGGTCTTAATAGCATTGTAGTTTCTGGAGGAACTGTTTTTCTCTCCCTCTCTCTCTCACAGTCCTGCTCCCTCTTCTTTCATTGTCTCAAAAATGAGCTCATTTTTTGTGCATGCGTGATAAACTGTTAAAAGTGTGCTAAAACAGCCTCCGTGGCTATCACCCCGATTCCACTTTGCTTCTGTGGTGAAATGCAACCTCTGAGCCCTTCTGTTCCCCATGCATTACTGCACCCAGCCCCTGGGACCAGCAGCCTCTGCTTATCCATTACTTCATGCAAAGAATGAAGGCACTAGAGCCCAGCAGTAATAAAGGAGCAAGGATTACCTTCTGTGCAGGCTGAAAGGGAGTTTTCCCAGTCTTTCACACTAGGAAAGTATTCTCTGCCTAGGTCCTTTAACAAGAAAACTTCCTCCCTGCTCACCTGTCTGCCCCACAAAGAGGTTCCTAATCTGTAAGGGTCATTTACAATTTATGTGTATGAGTCAGGATGCTCTCAAAAGCAATCTTCAACTAAGTTGAGCAGAGAAAGCGATACAAAGACAGGAACAATTAATTTGCAATGACTCCATCTCTAAAAAAAGGTATTATTTGAATTAGGGATGGACATAATTACTTGTATTTTCTATATAGAGTTGTCTATCTCAATAAAATAATTCTCTCTGACCAAAGATAAATTTTATGATATGGAATGTCTCAGGGAAAGAAAACATATATTTAACAAAGCAATTCTATTTTTGCACATTAATCTAGCCACATTAAAACAATGCACAATGATTTTAATTTAAGCAAAATAATCAAAACTATTTAATTAAATCGAGATTTTGTCATATGGAACTTTTAAATATTTTATTCCACCGGCAAAATCTGCTGATGCATGTGGAAGATCTCTGCATCTAAAGCAGACAGAAACAGATACTGGATACACATTGCCATCTTGTGGAGCTCTCCCTGACAGAGCATGCTGCAGAGACCTGAAGGTTTGCTTTATTCGAGAACCACTCCGTTCGGAGCTCGTATGGATGTTTAACATAAAAAGAGTTTTCTAAGATGCATAAGCAGCAGATATTCTTATGTGCAGAGTGCGCTGCCAGATAGAATGTTGCAGTTCAGGCCTGCTGAATCTCTGTTGGGAAGTATGACAAAAAAACCTTTCACTCTTAAAGCACTGCTTCAAATCAGAAATAAAACAAATGAATACACTTGTCTCTTCCATTTTACAAGAAGTATATAACTGCTAAAGTGCTCTGTTTCACATTTAAGACCACAGTCACAAGCAAGGTGACTGAACATTTATTCTGTTCAGAGAGGTGTATCCCTTAGGGCAGGTTTGAAGAAGAACAGTGGGACAATGGGGAAAAATCTAAAGCTCTCCTACTTAAGAAGCAGCAATTTGTAGACACAGACATACAATTTTGTCAGCTCAACGAGTTTCCAAACATGACATTTCTTTCAAAAAATGAGATATTTAGCAACAAGCTCAGATGAGTCAGGGAGTTCTTTGTGTAGTGATCAATCAATATCAAATAAAGCAAGCCCCAGAAATATGAGTCATATCACTGTAATACAGAGGAAATAAAAAATCTAGCTCTTCTGGCTCTTACTCCTTTGGTGGCCTTTTATTTGCTTGGTCTCTGTTTATTCTTGTAATTAAGAGTAATTTCCAGCTATTGCACTTCAATTTTAGTTTCACTGGGTTTTTTTCTATAGAGTCAACTCAGAGATGAAGAAAATTTTGTCCTCCTGATACAGTATTAAACAACCACCAAACTGCAAACTGCCAATTTTTTTTTCTCCTGAGTCAACTAGTGTTAGCTCTAAAGCCTTTTAACTGTGAAGTAACAAAGCCCAGTACACCCTCTAGCAATATTACTATTAAATTTATCAATTGGGACAGCTGGTAGACTACAGCTGTGCCAAAGAGAAAACAGTGCAAAAGATTGCATGTTCTTCTGCACTTTGTTTTTGACAAAGGCTGTCCTCACAGAGGTTTCATAATACTTAAATCAACAATTTGCTGAAAAGCTGATGAAAGCTGAACCCCAAAAACAATGACGATGATGGACAGCCACCCTGTGGTCAACGTGACTAAGATGCCAGGTAGGATGAAAATCATCCCCACGTGGAAATGAGACAAATGGATTTCTAGCAGATTACATGGTTTGGCTGAGCAAGAAGATGTGGCTGCAGTCTGAGAAGGAAGGAGCAAAGACAAACCCACCACATCTCAAAAGATAGCTTTGGGATAACTCAGTGATACCTTCAAAATTAGGCAAAGATGAAGACACCCACTTTTAATAAGTTCAACAGAGTATTGCACTGCTCAGCCTAGAGATTAAATAGATTAATTGGTGGTTGTGGCTTTTTTTGTAGACTACCACCAGTGAAAAGGATAAAAACAGTCATTTTTTGCTGCAAGGTGATGTCATCAGAGGTGTCAGGAAGGGATGTTACAGGTATGTGCAGCAGTATACTGGTAAAAACAACAACATCAGTATCACTGTTCACTAAGTAGAAGGAACACAGATTTGGACTGATATGAAGTTGTATTTGAGCAATGGCTGTGAAGAAGAGTTTGCAGGCTACATTTAATACCACCTACAATCAATAAGTTCTTACTGAGTGTTTATTCAGTTGCTTCCATATAAGTAGAAAGGAGAGGAATCATAAACAGAGGTGCCAGAAGAACACGCTAGTAGTTACGTGTACTTGATATATCAAGCATATCTGAATTTCAGCAAACTTCTAGGCAAAACTACACCCACTGATTGCAGTTCTGTACAGATCAACTACATCTTGCATGATGTACTTCTATGAATTTAGTGCTTAACACTCCAATTTTCATTGCAGTGTTTTTCCTCAATTTTTGCCCCAAGGAGGAAATAATACAATTGTTTTTCCTTACATACCTTCTTTAAAATAATTGTTATTACAGGACAGGATGGGCCCAATGAATTAGGAAAAAATGTTCAGAATTCCACTCACAGACTGGGTTGGCAGATAGGATCAATCAACAACCTACATTATGAACTGAGCAATTTTGTAACCAGCATCATTGAAAGAATAAATATACTGTCATATAATGTCAGTGATTCAGAATGAAGTGTTATAAATGTCAATTCTTACAAACTGTGGTGGCAAATATTAGAAAAATATCTTAGGTTATTTTCCCAGTCACTGTATAAAGGTGATTAATTATATTCCCCTAATTCCAAAAGTTGTAACTAAAAAGACTATGTCTTTGGCACAATCACAATGCACCTCTTGTAACCACCATACATTATACTCATACAGTGAACTAGTTAGCAATGACAGCTGGCACTAAAGTTTTCTCCCTAATTACAGCTAGTTCAGAAACGTTTTGATTCTAAATATTATGGACCATGAAGTAGAGAATCTTACCTCATATATGCTTTACTAGCATAATTTCTGCTGACAGTAGACATACCGGAACAAACAAAAATAATTTATCCCCATAACATTCTTGTGCATCTCAGTTTCCTGTGAATATTGCTCAGTATAAAGTTAACCCTGAAACTTCCATAGCTACAAGAACAATCATAGCCACAAAAACAATCATTACAATCTATGCGTGTGTTGGGGGTTGGATTTGTTTCCTTTGTGTTTGTGGAATTTTTTCAGGTAGGTTTCTAGGGAGCTAATGCTGAGTACTTATGGGTACTTGACCAAAACAAAAGAGATGGCCAAACATGAGTTTTGGGGCTGATGCTTTCTGATAATGGGCCATTAAGGCTCACCAATGAAATGACACACTACATCATCCCATTGTGAGATGTTCCACCCAGTGAGGGGTGCACCAAGCATTCCTATCCAGATAAAAAGGACACCTGGGAGCAGCAGGTTATCCTGTTTTCCACGGGATTCCCAGAGGAAGACTGGACCCATCCTGCTATCACTGGACTTTCTACAGGACCATCTCCACTCCACGGAACTGCATCTATTACTCCAGGAGAATTCATCTGGACTGCTTTTAATACCCTGACCAACAGTGTGTCAGGTCACATCCCCGACTCTGTCAGGGTTTTTCTAGGGTTTTGTTTGTCTTTCGGTATTATTACATTTGTATTTTTTAATATTCCTAGAACTGTTATTTCTATTCCCAAATCTTTGCCTGAGAGCCCCTAATTGCAAAACTATAATAACGTGAGGGAGGGGGTTTACATTCTCTATTCAAAGGGAGATTCCAGATTTTGCTGGCAGATACCTGTCTCTCAAACCAGGACAGTGTAACATAGATTAAGCAAATTAGGAAAAAAACTAACCAGAACCACATAACTCAGGGTAAATAAAAACCATAATCAGTTTATCAGACTTCCTGTCACACATCTGCATGCAGTGGTATGTTCTGTCACCTGAGAACTTGGTTTGATTTCTAGCACTCAGCAAGGATATACAGCAGAATATACACAGTAAGAGGTGATCTTGTAGTTTCCAAGTGCATTGATACACAACCATGCAAAACCTTTACCTAGAACCCAGCATTATAGCCAAGAAAATCTGAGAGTATCTAAGGCTTTGGCCTGGAGGAAAAGAAAAGCTCTTGAAGGGAGTAGGTACTCGTAGAAGGTAAGAGACCACAAGGCTCTGCCAGAAAATTATTTTTGAAAGCAGAAGAGGCTGGCATTCTTTTTTTTTCTTTTTAAATTTTTAAAAAAAAATTCTTCCTAAGTATAATATCAGATAAGTCTTTAAAAACAGCAAATTGAATTGAGTCTGTAGGCCTCTAATATCATTAAACACAGACCATCAACTGATCACAGCAGCCAAAAACAAGCAGTGGGCCTCTGATCTGCCTGCCACAACAGTGGTATAAGGAGATTATCTCTGATTTTAAAAGAATATAATTTATCCAGATTTTTAACATTATAACCAATGGCAGATTTGGCCCAGCTTCTTCAGTGGTCACCAGGACTCACAATACACATGCAACAATGCACAGATGTGCATTGAAGTTGAAAAACGTTCTGACTTTTACAAAGTGTATACAATGAATATTAAACAATCCCCTGAAGTTCACACTGCCACTCCCCAGAATCACCATCACAATCCCTATTATACACTGCACTTTGTGGAATGTTAATGATTTTTTAAACGAATTCAGAGTGGATGTGTAAAGAATCAGGGCAGTGACAGGGATACAGCATATTATGAGTGCAAATTGTACTGTAGCATTATATATTAATTTTCTTTCTTCTTTATTTCATGAAGATTTTTTCTTTCCAAATTTGAAAGAAAGGCTATTTTTGATAGCCTTTGGGGACAAAAAATGAGGTTTCCACATCAAAATGGTTAAAATATACCCATAGGCCAGTTCTGATTTAGGAAAAAGGAAAAGCTGCCATGTACCAGAATACCATGTCAAAGGCTGGGGAGATCGATTGAATCATAAAGGAAAGGGATAGGAAGCTTCATTAAAAGTGTGGTATGTGGAAATTCTGTGTTAGCCACAATGTTTTGTAACCTCATATTTGCATTCTAAATATATTTGCATCAGATTTCAAAGAATTACAGCAACAAAGTATCAGGAAGCTTTAGCTAGGCAATAGGAAGGAAAGTGATGGAAATATCCAACTGCTTACATAACATTATGTCATGAATGCAGTAAGACTGTATTCATGACATACAATCTGCATTAGCATATATCACTTTTTCCTTCCATATTCTGAAAAATACCCCAGCTAATACCTCAATCAGAAGTAGAATCTGAGGATTCCATTTTCTGGAGTTCACTACAGCTTCCATTTATTAACTCAAAAGTGCATTATTGTCCTTTTTAGTTGTTAGAGGTTTTTTTTTTCTGACAGGGTTTCTTGTGGCTTGAAAGAACCAGCATTCAGGCAGTCTTCATTTTAGGCTGGCAAACTAGAGTTAATAGAATCTACTCCATCCTGGCTTTGTGCCTCTATTCTCTCAGAGGGCACCTTCCCCAAATCATCACTCCAGTAAACCCCAGTCTAAAATTAACTCATTATTGGTCAAATATATCTTCTGATAAATGCTTGCTTGAAAAGGCAATCACAACCTACATTCTTTTTTTTTTTTTTTTTTTTTTTTTTTTTTGTCACAGCAGGTATTTGCACGAAACAGAACTGTGAATTCTCTACAAGTGTATTGGCACAAAGACATGTGCACCTGGCAACTACTGAGTATCCAGAAGAACCTGCCTGGAGTCAGAGTAAGTTCTGCTTTGTCTGAAGGAGAAACAAGGGCTTCTAATAAGATGTAATACTTTTCCAACGCAAACACGAAGATGTTTATTTAACAAGACGTTAAATTTAGGGACACAGCTAGATTTTAGGTACTCTAAAACACCTTCACACCCTGGTATTAGATACGGCTGTATGTTTTAATTTGAGATACACTATATATAGCACACTATATTTCTAGAGAGGAAGTTCTTGGCTAGAAATGTGTCCATATGTTTGTATTACATTCTCATCTTTGCTTATCAGACCCATTCCTTATTTTCGTTTTCATCCTTACATGCTCAAAGCAGCACAGTGGCAAATAAACTGGCTGAAACAAGAACTGTGCTTTTTCCAGCACAGAGATACTAGAACTGTTGCTGCTTTGGCTTTGCAAAATGTTCACAAAGTGGGAGGGATGGAGAGGACTGATCAGTACCTTGCTGAATGCATGTACAAAGGTTAGAAACAAAGTACTGGGGAAGGGGGGAAGGGAGGGAAGGAAGAACCAACTAATCTAAACCCTTTTCAAAAATCAAGTTGTTACCTAGCTCTCCTTGATGCTTCCTCAATTTCTAGCATCTTCTTTCCTAATTAAAATTATTATGATTTTCATTAATTTTTGAGCAGAAGCATAACCTACTTTTTTACTACGCTGTACAAATAATTTTAAAGCCAGACAGCTTATTTTAAAGACTCATTCTTTCAAGCTGTAATTCTGAGAAAAAAATTTGAGCACAGAAAAAAAAAAAAAAAAGGAAAAAAACAGGAAAGGCTTGTGTTGCCTGCACACAGATCCTGCCAAATATATTCCAGCAGGATTTTATTTTACCATCAGGACTTCATTATACAAGCATTTTAGCAAAAAAATTATGCAGCTAAAAGGGACGATAAAGGCTGTAGGAGTGTGGGAGGGAGGGCCCAAGAAAACCTAAAGATTGAAAAACAAGAAAGAAATAAAAGTAAAAATAAAGAAGCAAAAGGACCAGTCTTTTACTAAGCCACATAACAAAAATAAGTTTACAGAACGTTAGCCACATCCGGCCTGACTGAAATCTCAACACCTGAACAGAGCTGGGCTACGCTTTCCTGACACCGTGTGGTTCATCTGTAGAGGTGCATTCTGTCGGTCACCCGAACAGCCCTCAAAGGGCTGCTCGAAGGAAGTTGTATTTAAAGGTGCTTTTAAACACAGCGGTCCTCAGCCCACTCTCGGCTGGATTACACGTCCTAGGATGGTCTTTCATAAGAGAGCCACATTATGCCACCTAAACTTTATTTTCATTTCGCTCCAGCCATCTATGTTTCAAATTAATTTTCTTTCCATTAAACTCAAAATAGTTTTCAATTCAGAAGTCTTAAGCATTTTAAAAGATCCTATCTAAGAGGAACCATATACATATTCTGTGAAATAAAACACCTACAATTTTAAAAACTAATTCACAGCAACAAAAAGAGCCCCCACACAAGATAAACCCAAGCCTGACATGTAACAGACTTGATCCCTCCTATGCTGCTATTAGAAAAGCAAGCCAGAAAACAAAACATATCAGCCAAGAAGAACTGCAGAACAAATGCCAGCATTTTGTTGAGACAATTTGTGTCCCAAATTTAATGATTACTGAGACCCAGATGTCTTTAGACTCTCTCAGTTGTAAAAAAATCTGTTCTTATTAACTGTGATCAGCATTCAGGAAAAAAAAATCCACTTTCCTTTTAAATGTTTATGTCTAATTAACAATTAAAATGAGCACAATTATGTTTATTTCTGCTTCATGTAACAAAGCTATCACCACAGCTCTTATGCATTTTCAAATCTTTAAGTCATTCAAGGAATGCTTCAATGGACCCTGAACTCCTTGCGTCTCCAGTGGACATTTAAACCAAGCATGTTCAAATTCTCATTTTCTTGCTGATTTCTTTAATTTTTAACCTTTCTATTAATATAATTCTGTCAGGAGTAGCATACACACAAAAAAGATTTTTCTAACAGGCAAGCACTGCAAATTGCAGTTTAAATTAATTTTTATTTCATTAGCTTACTTCACAGTCAGATGAAGACTTCATTGAAGAACCTTTCTCATCTGCCCAGAGCTTTTTAACTACAGTATTTACATCTTGATCTTTTGCATCAAGATGTAAATGTAACAAAAAAAAAAATAATTAAGGCTTTTGAATGGATACTAGAAGTCAAATAAGAGACTATGTAGAATCATGGAAAACATAGCAACTTCTGGTAGTGTATTTGTTTATGAAAAGGAAATTAACTGCACCATTTACAAGTATAGGTGCAGATATAGCTGCTTTATAGGTGCAGATAAAGCTGGCACCTATTCCCAGCTTCAAGTAAAAATCATTACAGCAGCTTTACTCCAGTAATGATCAGCATTTCCCCAGTCTTCATATTAACCCACTGCTTTGCAAGAGTCATATTTGGTAACTGAAGGCACTTTCTTTCTTCAAAGAAAGTCAATGTCATGAACATATCATTATCATATGTAATTTCTGAATAGATTCACTTCCAATTCCATTTATTTTAATTTTTGTCCTGTTTTCAACTGTTACGTCCAGTGGACACTCTTAAAATCCTCAAGGAGGAGACATTTTCAAAGAGACATTTCTACTAACACACAAGAAACAAAACTGTTTTCTATTACAGTTTTAAGTATTTCATAGATATCAAGTAACAAGATGCAACTACAGAATAAATAAAACAAAATGCAATTTACTCTTTAGGTATTACCTGAACCACCCTGGGATGTCTTTGGAATCCCCTCAGTAAAAGTCTGTCTTGCAGGGGCACAGCTATGCCGAGAGACCGTACCCAGCTGGTTTTGGGCACAAATGTGGGGGTTTCTGTACCCAGGGGCTGCAAGGGTGCCCTGCAGGGAGGAATTCAACATCTGTGCTGTGCAGTCACAGCTGTTTCCAGCTGGCTCTGCAATCGCTGTGCACTCCATGTCCCACACCTCAATGTCAACCAACCACATGGCGCCTCCGTTCAGACATGTCTATAAAACGTGACAGCTGCCAGTGAAGGATGAACAGAGAAGACATATGATGGAGATATTGTTGATGGCATGGGTGAAGATGTGCTCTTCAGAGGCTCTCCATATGCAGAGGAGCTGCTCTGAAGGGACTGCAGCCTACAGTAAGGATGCCCTGAAGGACCTGTGGTCCACTAGTGACACACACTAGAGCAGGGACACCTCTGAAGAGCTACAGGCCATAGATGATCACTACCAGCAGTGAGACATTTTCAAAGGGACTATGACTCACAGAGAACATATGCCAGGGCAGAAACATCCCAAAGAGATGATTATCCATGCATAAACCACACTGGGGCAGTGTTGTATGATGTCTTGACCCTTTGTGGCAGGGAAGAACAATGCTCTGACTCCATTTGATCAGAAGGCTATTTTATTATTTTGTGATATTACATATATTAAAGAAAACTATAATACACTATACCACAGAATAGAGAAAAGATACTTGCAGAAGGCTTAGAAAGATAATAATGAAACTTGTGACTCTTTCCAGAGTCTCCAACACAGCTTGTGTAACCATCGGTCAGTGATTGAACACAATGCACACCAGAGCCCAATCAGGCTCATCAATTCAGGTAAACAAATTCCTAACACATCCCACATGAGCAAAACATAGGAGAAGCAAATGAGATAAGGATTGTTTTTCCCATCTCTGGGGCCTCTCTGCCTTTTTTATTTTTCCTCAGGATAAAGTCCTGAGCGAAGGAATTATATTCAGTGAAATGTGAGGACCACAGGGCAGAGGAAAACAAGGAGAAAAGATTGGCAGAAAGAAAACATTAGTTGTGAAACCCCTACTCCAGCTCCCCAGATTGTGACTGTTTTGCTTATGAATGGTCCCTGAATGGAATCGTACCAGCTCAAGATAATCTTACAAGACATCATGAGAGAGGTACATGAAAGGTGGATCCTCCACTGACTCTTTCTGTACATTCAGAGAATAGGTTTGTTTCAGGCCTAGAATTAAGAGTTTCACAAATACTTGTTTCCTCCAAGTGCTACTATATACTCCAATCTTCTGAAAGACTATTGAAGCTGAAAGATTATTATGTGTAAGTCACACGAAGTATATGTTGTATGATTTCTTCTTTTTAAGGTGACAAGTAACTGTCAAATAGCACCTGTTTCTAAGTTAGATAGCAGGCATTTATGCTACTGACTTCATAGGTAGTATCCTTACCTCTATGATGTAGTATTAAACAATATGCCAGAGTGGTGTCAGGCTGAATTATTGGCTAAACTGTCTTTTAGAAGCAGTGTTAAACCTATATCTGAAGTATTTATGGTCCTCAGAGAATTCCTCTGCACTGTGAACAAGGTTTTCCCTGGAGTTCTGACTAAATCACATTTTTGCAATTGCATTCTGTCAAACTAAATTTTCCACTGCATTTTTGTTTAAATACTTTACACTCCTTTGCCTCTTGTCTTCAACTGCTGTGATGTAGTTGTGCACACTTTTAGAACCCCATGTGTCAAGAAGTACTCGACAAGGTCATGCCACAGCTTCAATGAGAAAAGAGCTTTTATTTCACTCAGAATTGAGAAAAGTGGTACAACACATTTCCCCCTAGAAGTACAAGTCATGCACTGTTAATTTGAAGTGGGACAGACTAGACATTGCAGCATTTACAGAAAGCATTAAAAAGTTGCAGCCACTGGTAACTTTAGTATTGCCAGTTTTAAGTAAAGGTTGCTTTTGATGCAGAATTTTTTCAAAGGCGATTCTGCAAAGGTCACACTTGTGATTCTTTCTAAGTAAAATTTGGTCTTTTACAGTCACGGTCATTATTTTCAAGCTTCTGTTTGTTACAGAATCAGAACCAGCAACTTTCTAGTGAAAGCTTGTGATTCCAGGTTGACATGTTGCTGAAGTAGTCAAGAAAGCTAGTAACAGAGACTTCCACACTCAGGACACACTATTTTCCCATACCCTCCATCTTTTACAAACCTTCCAGTGCAAGTATTGTGGCATGCTATGCTTAAAAACAAACCATTGTTCTGACCCCACAAGTGCCTCAAAAATGTGCAAAAGCAGATAGTGCATCCAGGAAAATGAAATTTTCATACCCACAGCAGATAGCTCTTCCACTTTATGTGTGACACCTCTTTCTAAGAACTTGAGGAAGGCATAAAATCTTTCTTGGATTACACAAATTATTTAAATTTGTGTGGAAAACTGCAGACATACTGTACCATCCTCATTGTGTAAAGACCGGTCTGTCCCTCACTCAACAAGGCAGCTGTTGACTCCCTGCTCTTAATGCTCTTTTTCTCTGGAACTGGAATCTAGTAAATAATTTGCTCTAGAAGATTGTCACTAGTTGCCTTCAAAGAAAGCAGAATTATTAGGTAAATTTCAAATTAGATAAAAATTCTTTTATTTAAATGATATCAGAGATAACAGCAAAGATACTTCAAGACATTTTTATCACCTGAAATTCCCAAACAAAGCTACAAGCATGTCCCACTGAAGACTCCTCACAGCTTGTCCACAACATGAGTTACAGGTATTCTGAACACACTCATGTTTTTACATGTCTTTTCCTAGAGAATAATTCCTTATTCTGATTTAGTCTCATTATTTGAAACTTGTTTCAGACAAACAGAATTCAAATAAGCACAACCACAAGTGGAGTTACTCAGCAATAGCTACAGAAATTAAATTTACATCTACTTTAGTCAGAATTAACTTTCAAGTGTGAATAATCTCCTTATTACATTGTCCGAAGCAAGGGCTGAATCACAAAGACTTGTTTAGAATACAGCTACACAGATATACAAGGAAAAATAACGAAAAAGTATGATTTTCAATAGTACTTTATTAAAGCTTTTATGCAAAAGTCACTGCCACAAGACACAGAGGACAGGCCACAGAAGCAGCACTTCAAAGTAGATACACACACGTGAAAAATGTGAAAATGGAGAAAAACGTAAAATGGAGAAAAAGAATACTTATAAATGTATTTTCAAGTGGACCATACCTCCTGAAGTCATTTTTAGAGTAAGATAAATATGTCCCTAGACTAAGAAAATCAATATTTATTTTACAAATTTGTTTAGATAAATAAATACATACAAACGATCCCTGCCTAGACTCGCCTGCTTTAGCAATTAGCAGCAATCCACTGAGCAGTAGGAAGGAATAAGAATTCCTCAATTCTAATACATTCTTTTCTGTCCTACACGCTTTTCATTTAAGAAAAGCAACACAGCAATTATTACTCAGAAAGGGACACACAAATTACATTAGCAAGAAGAGATTCCTGCTGGTACAGCAATTCCAGACGCAGTTGTGTTGATCGCATCTGGACTGTAAGCCAGATATTTTCTCTCTTCTGATATTTTCAAACAACAGCTAGTACTTCTTTAAAGGATTTCCCTTTGTAGAATTAATGATAGCAGCAACACAGAAACACATATGTTTTGCAGACTGATTGTTATGACACCTAGCTAACATATTTGTATGATCAAACTGATACAGAAATCACTAGGGTTCTATTTCAAGACATTGGAAACCATGGTAGAGCCACAGCTTAAATGCTACAGTGCTGAATGAGAATTTTTAAACAGGGGCTGTTGATGATTCTCTGGAGAGAACACGAGTCAATTTAGTTTGGAAAAAAAATAACCTGACTCATGTACTATGCAGAAATGGCAGTAGCTGCATTTAACAAATGATTGATGCATAAAACTCAGCATCAAGAAAATGAAGTTAAAATTGTTGCAAACATACTATAGAGGAACAAGGAGGAAAATAAAAAAAATAAATAGAGCTTAGAGGGAATTTTCATTCCTTTCTCATTATTTTCTTCTTTTTTTTAACAGATTTTGGGTTTGTGCACTTTATTCTTCAGCTTTTACATGTGAAATCTTAGGTTGCAGACAGAAGGACATTCTAACTTACAACATGAAAGATGACGGTGTAATGAAACAACAATACATAAATTTGAATTAATTTGAATGGCCTTTCACCAATATGCAAAGAAAGATAACACTTGTTTTACATTTACAGACATTTCAGTAAAAGAATTTGTGGTTTAGCTGATATGTTAATATATGTTAATTTATGGTTGTCTCCAACTAAAGTATATTCCATGTATCTATATTCGCCTATTTCTTCTGATCTTCACTTTAACTGCCTGCTTCGTGCATAAACAAATGACTGCATTAGAAATATATTAGAAAGATAATTGAAAACAGCAACTGAAATATAGTGAAAGAATAAATAGCTTCATTAAGAAAGAAAAAAATCTGGAGCAGATTGACATCTTTGTTGAAGTAAGTAACATAATTACGGTGCAAACAACAGAAGGAAAAACAGCTTTCTTGTTTAAACACTGAAGATACAGAAGGGGCCATATTTTTGAGCCTTAAGCCAATGATCATCTCTCAAAGCACTAAGTGCAGGATTCACGCCAGCATCCACATGAGCTCCAGATCTAAAAGGCTTTCAAGGCTAGGCCCTCCACCTCAGCTCCAGCACAAATTTCACTGGCTGTAGTAGAAACTTTCATTGTTAACAAACCAAACACATTATTTCCACTGGAGAGGATTTTAAAGGCCTTCCTAGGAGAGCCAGCTGGAAAGATGAAATGTCTAAAGCTTCTGATGAAGGGTTCACATGGACATTAGACACTTTATCTTTGAACTCCTTTTCTTATTTAAATAATTTCTCAAGGAAGTACCCACTAAATGAAAACTGTGGCTTACTTCACCAGAGTGTGGCACATACATTACCTCAGTCAGTCAGTATTAAGAGAGGCAACACTTTTTAGCCGTTTTGAAAGGCAGAAGAGTGGACATGGGTCATGGATTTGTAGTCCTTAGGATACATTCAGGCAAGCTTGTGAAAGTTCTCTTTATGAGAACTGGCCTGGGTTTCTAATTGATTCCTCTAGCAAAGAGGCTCAAGAGATATGTCTGATGCTAAAGTAATGCTACTCTTAATTATATACCAAGAAACAAATGAGATCTGTTTCGAGTGTGTCCTATAATTAGCACAAGCTATTAGCCTCCAGTGAAAATATTATACCATCCACTGGTGTCAAGAAAGAAATTCCTAACTGTAGCTAAGTATCAATGTTGTCATAAATAAAAGAGCCATTTGAACTGAATCTACTGCTAAGTATACATCCAACTCTCTATGAACATAGAAAATAAAAATAGTAGGTGGGAACTACAACCTTCTCACAACACGCTTTTCCATATAAGCAAAAAATGAAGTGGGGGGGTGGGGGAGAAGGGGAGAAGTTAAAAAAGGAACAGTATCTAAATTTTTCAAGAAGTTTTTATTATTTACCTTGCAAGATACCAGTCTTAAGTAAGGCTTAATTTTCCCTGAGCACTCCATGAAATCACCTCTGCTTTTTTTTCCACATTCTTTATTTTTTAATCCTCTCATGTGGTTTACACTAATGATAATTAGCTTACTTTCTAAGAGCCTTATTGCTAACAAGATACAAGATAATTCTGTTTGGCCTGTCTGGATTGTAGCGTATCTTTAATTCACTTTTGGACCATGTCTCACCTATTTAAGTAGCATTTTGCTACCTCTTAGTTCTTTTAAAAAATATTCAAACCAATGGCACTTAGAGTAAATAAACAGCATCTTCACATAATTTACTGTTCTTGACCCATAGATGTTCATTTCTGTTTCTCATTTGCAGCGCAGAGAATAGGTAGCTGCAAAGCAGTAACAGATCAAATTCAGAGAGTTCTTACAAAATATATTAAGTTCTTTTTGGACCTTGAGGCTATATTAAATAAAATGTGCATGTTTCACTTAATACTGTTATTTTGTTGTGTAGTAAAGTTTGTACTACTGCTCTCTGTGTAGAGTTTGCTTTACAAAACTAAATATATGAGATTTAACAGGACAAATATTTTCTCTCCATATATCATTATAATTCCTCAACTATTTGAGTAAATTTTAAATTACATTTCTATTATCTGTTTTCTGAAACAACAGTTAGTCAATATGAAAAACACACTGATATCCTGATACTGCAGCCAGACTTACAAAGCCCTTTAGTCTGGTAAATAATCTTGAACTTTTAAAGGGAGCCAAAAAGCAAAACTTAGGCAAGCTTTGAAACGCTAATAACTCCCCCTTCAGGGAAAAAAAACAAACAGCTAATCTCCCCTCAACAAACAAAAACAGAGAAGCACAAACCAAACCAAACAAAAAAACAAACACACAAAACCAACAAACAAAAAAACCAACCACAGAACACAAAACAGGAAGTAAAACTAATGAGAAATAACATCGGGATGAGAACACACAGCAGGTAGTGAAAATGGAGATGAACCCACCTCTTGCAAAATTGCTTTCAAAGTGCAAATTACTGTCCTTGCTGGACAGTAAATGGAATAAAAGCTTTTAAAATGCCTCTCAGTTTCCCCATCTCTGGGTCTGGAAAAGGGTATTGTCCTTGCTGGTCAGAAGAATCACTCCATGATGCTATTCAAGCATACCTCCAGGATATTGCGACACAAAGGGAACAATCAAAGGCAGACATAAAGGAGAAGCCTCTTATCATAGAATCATAAAATAATTTGAGTTGGAAGGGACTTTAAAGATCATTCAGTTCTGCCCCCTGCCATGGGTAGGGAACTGCACAAGGTTCCTTCCTCTGCACAAGGTGCATTCACCCTGGCTTTGAACACTATCAAGGACAGGGAGACCACAACTTCTCTGGGGTACTTCTCTCTTATAGAGAAGAATCTGTCTTATCTATGGGACAGTACACATTTTTCCTCCTTTGTAATTACAACAACAGTTTAAAAACAACTGATCCTTAGCTGGTGTTTAAACATGATGTTTTTCCCTGGAATTGTAAACACTAATTTATTTTTGCTGATAAGTAATAACCTTGTTATCTCTAGCTAAACAATATTATATTAACAAGAACAAATATCCTTGTGTTAAATAAACAGTACATCATGTAGTAAATTGATAATAACATGTTGCTTTACAAATAAACACCAAACACTTTAGGCGGTGCATTTATGGTATTGATGCAGGCCACACCTCTCTTGTCAAATATTTTGTGCAGCTGCAGTACATAAAGGAATTAAGGTTGCATAATTACAGCTGGTATTTTGTTTCACTAGTCAATACAGAACAAATAAATTAACCACCATCTTTGCGTAATTATTGTTTTCCCTCTTGAAATGGTAGGAATTTGAATTTCTTATCCATGGCACAAAGTAACCCAGCCCTTGATTAATTAAATATTAGCTAAGTTTCTCTCTACAACTGTAAATTGCACTTCAATTAAGAGAGTGACTTGCATCCTGAATCAAAATTAATAATGTAAATGCACTGATTGATTCTCTTTAGGACAATGAAAGATACGTCACTCTGACAAATGTGGTTTTTTAAGTTATCCACATTTCTACATTTGTGAACTATAAAGAAAATAGGGGAAGGGAAAGAAAAGGAAGTTTCCCTACTCACAGCACACATTGAAGAATTACATGTTTTTAGTAGACTGCACACTTGGGCAGTTAGCACTGTCCAGAGTATCAGCAGATATGTATTCTTTCTTCCCATCTAATTAAAACTTATGTCTGCACTTTTGTTAAGCATGTATTAATGAAAGGCTTTAAGCTTCAGGTTTCAAAATATGACTGCTAATTTTGAGTGTTTCCTCTTTCAGAGAACATGTTAGAGTCAAGTGCCTTCACTTCTGTTCTTTCTCTATAAAAGTGGGGGGTGACAGCAATTTGTATTTGTATTGCCACAACACTTAAGATTCTCTACCAAAAGTTATGAAACATGCTGCTTAAGGGGCTTTAGAGAATGCTCTGGCAAATACCATCAGAAAAAAGTTGCTGTTCTTCACTAGTATACTGCTGAAACCAGTTGTTAAGGATGTGCTTCTTCAGCTAATTTAAGGAGGTCAAATTACATAAAGCAAGTCTGCAGGCAGTCTTCATTGGCCTAGTAGGAATGATTACCACCTCTCCCAGACAGGTAGAGTGCCTCTCTTGTGCTCCTCAGGAGATTTCATTTCAAATCAAGAAAGAACAAGCTCTCTGAATGCACAAGGTCAGCTGTGTGCAGACTGACCAGGGGCAGTGTCCTCTGAGCTTGTGACACCACAATGCCCAATCTTTTCATCAGCATTCTCATCCCAATGCGTGCTCCCTCTCAGAGGCGGCAGCAGGAGATCCCCTACAGTGATATGACTGCCTCTTCTGATTTCCAACTGCAGTGGCAAAGGCCCTAGTTTAAGCTCTACTGATGATCCAGTCCTGAGCTGTGCCCCTGAGTCCTGCCCAATGCTTCCCGGTTTTACTGCAGGCATAACACAACGAGATTACAGCCTATCCACTTCAAGATGAAGACCAAAGCTTGTCAAAAGCTGTCAGCTCTCTGCTTTGCTATGTCCTGCAGTAGTCAAGGGTAGGCAGCACATTCCCATCAGTACTGCTGAGGGAGCTGCAGGGCTGCTGCACACAGCGCACAGTTTGGTTTATGAACTGCCAGTGCAAGAAATGTGTTGGACAGCATACTGATAACTGAACAAGCAAGCCTGGTGAAAACAACTGACCATATTATTTCAGAATCATAGAATCACTTATGTTGGAAAAGACCTTTAAAATCATTGGGTCCAACTGCATCTAGGAGAATCATAAGTTTCATGTTTTTCTGAAGTTTTTTACTAATTTGAATTAATCACCTTTTAAATCAAAGTCCTTGTGAGGACATACTGAAATGCAAGCCTTAACCTGCTCTATGTGCTCAGTCCTGGTAATACTAAAGCAGTGGCTTAACCCAAGCACAGGGGATATAAGTTTGAATCACATTAACATATAGACCCTGGGACAGCCCACCAAGAGAAACTTCGGAATTAATATAATCAGAGAGTGTCACAAAGCAGAATAACTTCAGAAGATTCCCCCCAGTCCCATTCTCTCTGATACTTCTTTTTCCTCTGCCCACTAAGAAAAGAAAAGTACTCTCATTCTCGTAAGCTTTCAGCTCACACAACAATCTGAAAGACTACAATACTCTTCAACGACCTAGTGTTTTTCTTATTATAAGAACTGTTCACTCATTTCTGCGTGCACTCGAGCATCTTCTGCTATTCAGCTGTCAAGACACTGCGAAGCTCTGCTTTTGCATGAACAGGGACACGGGCTTTGGAGTAGGTTTTGTCTGATACAGCAGCTCGACAGCTCCTCGAGAACAGTTCTCTATCTCGCTTACGGCCCTCTGCAGGGCTGCGGCCTCCCGCAAAAAGAAGGCCGACCTCGAGGGCCGTACGACCATGTCACTGCTCCTGCTAGCGCACCATTCCTGGGAAGCTCCGGGTGACTCTCCTGTGCTTCCCGGGCACCAACTGCACCCCGGCTCTGGCCGACGGGCGCGCAGCGCTTTCGGCCGCAGGTTCCTCCCTTTCTCCATCCGAACCCCCTGGCTCCTGCTGGGCCACGGGCGGCTGCCCCAAGTGGCTCCCAGGGCCGGGAACGAACCGCTCCACTCCATCCCGGCCCCGTCGCTTCCTCGCCGTCGCACAACG
>WBNO01009911.1:84060-97833 GCA_013400575.1 Peucedramus taeniatus
GGGCGGGGGTGTCCCGGTGTCCCGGCGCGTCCCGTCCCGTCCCGCCGGCGGCTCCGGGTGGGCAGGAAAACTTCCCGTCGGCGCGATTCCCGGCGGGACCCCGGGGCGCTCGGCAGCCGCTGCTGTCCGGGCGGTGGGCCGGTCGGTCCTCGAGCCCGGAGCTCTGGCGTGTCACTCAGCCAAGTGTTGTTGAGAAGTGCGCCGCTCGTCCAGCGGGATAACTCGTCCTGCCGATGTGCCGGTAGCCCGAGCCGTACCCAGCACGGATTGCCTCTTGCTGGCATTTTCTGCCTGCCGGAGAGAGTGAACGGAAAACAACGTTAAACACGTTTCTGTCCGTTCAACATGTTGTGGGGTGGAAAAAAAGTAGGATATTTCTCCATATATTGGGGGAATATGTATATATACACACACACGCATGTATATATCTAATCTCTATCTATATATAGATAGATATATGTATAGATATATAATGAGTAAAATAATGGGCAAACGTCGCACCTCCTCTTGACAGGCAAGTGCCAGCAGCTTGTGCAGGCAGGATTGCTCAGTGTCCTCCCTCCTTTTCGTGACTCCGAGCCGCGCTTTGTTTTGGCACGAGTCTGCCTCTTTTAAGAAGCTTGTTGGATCACAGCCAGAGAATTCTGTGTTGAGGTTTGAGCTCCCCAGCTAAAAGATGGCCTTGAGTTTAGTTTGCCTAAAGGCAACAACAACAACCGCAACAATTACTTTTTAAGTCTTGTGTCATAATCTCAGAATTTTAGTGTATTTACAACTTCTCATAAAAAGCAAGAAATATACCTCCTGGCACATCTCTGTGACAGGCATGGAAAATATCTATGGACAGAGCAAGCAAAAATATAAGGAGCAAACATGCAGAGAAGACACCAATGTACATTTTATTTCTGTGGCAAAAGCGTGGTTCCTTATATTAACTACTGTGTCTCCTACATAACAGTATGTTTAGAAAACCGTAAGATTTTATTTTGAAAATTTGGCATAGCAACGTAGAAAGAATGTAAACTGACAAAGCTAACCAGATTCTTCTTTTTAAAAAGCTTTAATACTGTCAGAGAGTAAAATCCTAAATATTCCAGCCAAAAATTCAGCATTTTAGGCCTAATCTACACAGAGAAACATAATGGTGTACTTATCTACAGAACTCTAAGGCTCCAATAACTCCATATGTGTTTTGTTTTTATAGCAGCAATCGTTCTTATAGGACATTATGACAGTATGATTTTAAAGTCAGTTGTGGAAACCCCTCATGACTTTTTGCTATCAAAGTGACTTTGCTACCAGTATTACCACACAGCCCTGTCCAGCTCACATCTGCAGCAAAGAGATCTGTCTAACCATTCTCATGAAGCAGCTGCTTCGACCTAGTAACGTGTGTCTGGCATCAACAAGCCCATTAAATTACTGTATTTTCTCCTTCAAGGAAGTGTTCACCCATTTAAATTCAGTAGAGCACCTAGGCTTTCACCTGTGTTTTTTTAGTGGGATTGCACCATGTGCAGCAGTACCTAGTATAATAAATTTGATTAAAGTGCACTTTAATTAACTTTACTTTGATTAAAGTAAATTTGATTATTATATTTAACAATGCTTCATTTTGTCTTGATCTTGCTGTGCACAGTGGCTACTGCTTATTGTCCAATTCTGATTCGAATTATAGTCTAATGTTTAGTTTGCTGCTATGTCATATTTGTTTTTTTAAAGAGAAATCTTAAAAGAATAAGCTAACAGACTTACCTTTTTGTTCAACTGTTTTAAAGTTCTGTCAAGGTTTGAAATGTCAGTTCTGCCTTTTCATAATGCAGTTCTGAGAAGTTAATTAATAGTTGTGGACTGGAGACAAAGCATAAGGTCTTATTCTTAAAAATGGACATACTGGTAAATATTTGAACCAATGTAAAGGCTGAGAGGTCTGTGTTAACTTATTTGCTTACAGAAACAATGCTAAACTTATTCAGAACGTTGCAGGCTACCCTTATTTTCATCTTTGCAAAAGACAGAAGCAGAATATAAACCCAAATTGCCGTAAAGATTAGTGGATCTTTTGTTGTGTGGTGTTACATTCATAAACAGCAAAGTTTCAAATCCATTCTAGGAATTTTATACTCAAAATACTTACAGTAATCATTCGATTTCTTTATTTTGTAATTAATTGTATGCATCAGCTATACGTCAGAATAACTATTAATTAGAACTGTCTAAATATTCTTGGTTACTAGTAAGATAGTTCAGGAAAGCTGTCCTTTTAAAAAGTTGTTTATTTTGGTCTGTTAAGCTGCATGGTAAGCTTTATCACTTTCTCTTTGTCAACTAGTGCGTGAGGCTTGCTGGTATGAATCCAATTTGCTGGAACTGAACGCATTTTGTCTGTTTATTAGAAGCAGCATATTCCCATATCCTTCTGATCTCTGAGAGAAGTAATTTATATGATCTAAATAAAATGTAGCAATACTCTGTGAGATACTTGGAAGCTGCTAATTTCCTTTCCTCATCTGCTTTTCTTTTCATTGCTCTAATTTTATAAAAAACATTTTAAAGAGGTGGAATTATAATGCATAAACTTCAGGCAAAAGGTGTGGATTTCACTCTCACCTATTTTGTGTAGTTAATTCTAAAGTGAAATAACTACAATAACTATATATGGAATTAAATTTTAGGTGGTATAGTGTCATGGGTAATTTCTTGATATTTTTTTTGTTCTTCCTGCTGAATGTATATAAAGTTTGTTTACAGAATTGAACTAACATCTTAAGGGATGGTCTAAGCTACAATGTACATTTTTTTAAAAAAATAAGCTACATGTATTTTTTTCAATGAGAATAATTTTGCTTATACTGACAGTTGGAGTTGATAATTAAATATTCATTTTAATGTATTCCTTAATATGAAGGTTGTTTTTTTGGTTTTGTATTGCAGTTTGTTGTTTTATTCCAACCATTAAGTTGCCTTTTTCCAGGAGTGCTGGCTTGTCATTATAAACTCTGTGTACCTAGTAGAAAACTATTCTTCTAGAATGCTAAGGACACTTCTAATAAGTATCATTAAGCTTCCAATATTTTGACTGTCAGCATTTTCAATTAGTTTTATTATGCAGCTATCTCAGTACAAAAACTGTGTTTATTTTTTTATCAGTATGACCTCACTTATTTTTGAGTCTTGTCCAAAGTTAAGATTTTAAATAAATGTTTAAGGCTTTTAGTGTCTAATCCAGCACTGAAAGTGCATGAACATATGCAGTCTTGTGTATCAGTCAAAAACAGCAGAGTGGAAACACTCTATGTAAGCAAAGTAACAGTGTTGATCAGTCATGACATGGCACTGAAAACAAGGCTTTCATAGTTTTTTGTTTAAAAAAAAGTTCCTCTATCTTTTTAGTGTATTTTCATTTTCCTTTTCAGAGTCCAGGTTGTTGTTCCAATTGGCAACTCTATCATTAGCTGAATTTGAAATATCGTAGTGATGATGACTGAATTTTTTAAGGATAGGAAGACCAAAAATAATTTTAAACATTTTTGCTTTTTGCCTTGACTTTGCAACAGAATTTGCTTTTTATGTTTTCTCTTATGCCTTTCAAATATTTTGGAGTTTTTTAAGTCAAACACAACAAAATTCCATGTACTAACTCTGAATTTAGAAATGCACTCCTCTTAAAATATTAAAAACTCTTTGGTTACATTCCTGGTGATTTAAAACAGACTAACACTGGGTTTTGTTGTACTGTCAATTGCCGAGTTTCTCATCGAGGGCATCTATTTAACAATAGAACTGTAGAATTTCTATTTGTATTAAGTAATGTTTGTTGATCATATACAAACTTATCCTGCCACTAATGCATATTTAATATTTAGTTGTCACACAAAGTAATAGAACCACTTAGGTTGGAAGAAACATCTAAGATCATCATGTTCAACTGTAATTCTTGAATTAATGAAATTTTTTTTTTGAAGACCTGTGCAGCATAACCTGAGAAGCATCAGGCTTGTTGAGAGTAAAGGAAGGAGATTATTTTTTCATCTCTAAATTCACATTAATGTGATTTTGAAGTGGTAGCTCTCAATTTTCTACACATCTATTTCAACAGAACACTGTGGCTCTGATAAACAAGCAGAGTGCTTTTCCTTCTGTAACACTCTGCAGTCAGCTTGGACAGTCATGCTTGTGCTAGCTTTAGTCTCACTAGCTGAGGTACCAGCAGTAACACAGCTGTGGTAGCCTATGCCTCAGTTAGGGGTATGTAGGCTCATTTTGGTTGTACATTGGATGCTTACTCAAATTTATTGCCTGCAGTGACATCCATGCTTATGTATTTTAACTGTTTTGTTATATAAGACTGACAAAATTAAGTGTATTTGAAGTATATCTAAAATGCTGCAGCCATATCTCCTAATTGCAGAGCAGATGCACCCTGTAAGGCAGTGAGCCCTACTCTGTCGTTCTTCTGAGAGATGATTAGAAAGGTCTGCTCTAGTTTGATAGTTTTAGTATGATTTTTTATCAGAAATTTGCAGGAATTAGGAAGTGCTCAAGTGCACTGTATATGAATTAAATACTAAAGAGCTAAAATTAGCAAAGGAAACATGAAGATAATGAAAGGGAACCTTGCTCCTGGCAAACCTTTGTGGAATCCTAGTCAAATCAAGTCATCAGTGCTTGAGTGTATTTTTTGTATAAACTTTCAATCTTGCAATCAGATCCTTAATGAAGGAATTCTCCTTTCTCTTAATTTCTGTTAAAAAAAAAACAACACACTAATCCTTGATTAAATAGAACTTGGAATGTGTTTGAAAAAAAAAAACAGGTAAAAACAGTCGTGGTGAGTAATACAGCATTTGTCAGATGCTGGACTGGTAAATCACTAGAAGGGTAAATACACTTACAGGAAATTTCTTCGTTCTAAAATCTCCCCATAGGAAACATGTTAAAATGATGGAGCCTGCTGTTTACATAATAGGTAGTAATTGTTAGCAGTGCACAGGAATGGACAGCTTGTCAGGATATTGGCATTTGACACACACTGCTCTTATTGTGAGGGACTTCTGTAAACTCATTAAACTCAAGTTTCTTTCAGGTGTTTTAAGAATAGCAACAATGAACACAGTTCAGAGATACCAGAGCAGAACCATTGCCAATACAATTCTGAAGGTCACATACACGCTGCTTGCTCAAGATAGGAATTTTTATTTTTGCAAGCTGCAGAAGAATTTTAGTAACAGTACGAGCACTGAGGATGCAAGTGATTCTTTTATTCCAAATCCTGTTTTGGAGCAAAATGCTAAATTAGTTTAGGTCTTTGACCTGTGCAAATTATATTTATTTTCATTTTTGTCCTCCTTTTGTATTTGAAGATTTTGGATTGCTCTTTGCAAAATACTTTTATATTTTCAAAAGTGATGTAAAGTTTCTGTGAAGAAGCTGAAGTGCAAAAAGGTAGCATTTGAGTATCCAAGGAACTCAGTTTGAGTACTACTTCCATTCTTCCCAAACTTTGTTTGTGTACAATAAAGAGGGAGAGCTCAGTCTAGTCAATAATTAGACTGGAACTTAAGGACAGATGCCATGGAGGGAAAAAATTTGGCTGCATATTCCTGCTCTTAACCCCTAGCAGGCTGGTTCAAGGAGCTAACTCAGAAGATGTTTCCTTCTAAGGAACCTGGTGGCAGCTAGCCATTAAATCAGTTTAGAAGTGGTGTGAAATTATAGCTTGGGGCTGCAGTGACATGTGTTTAATATAGCAATGCCAGTTTAAATACAATCCCTAGATATCACATCCTCTCAGTTCTCCTTTATGCTTCCTCCCTTGCCCTCAGTTCTCCTGCACACATTCGCTCTCATTCTCAGAGCAGAGGGAAGGAAGTCAGCTAAGCAGCTTTTTATCTTCTTTTCTGCTTTTGTTTTTTTCCTTTCCTTTTTCTTGCCTTCTTTTTCCTTTTTTTTTTTTTTTCCCTCCTTTTTTTCCTTTCTTTTTCCTTTTTTTTTTTTTTTCCCTCCTTTTTTTCCTTTCTTTTTCCTTTTTTTTTTTTTTTCCCTCCTTTTTTTCCTTTCTTTTTCCTTTTTTTTTTTTTTTCCCTCCCTTTTTTCCCTATCTTTTCCCTTTTATTTTCTTTTCTTTTTTTCTTCTTTTTTTTAGTATTGCCCAGGGATACCTGTTACAGTTTCTTTTTGATACCAATCCACCTTGACACAGTTCAGTGATTGGGGAACTACCGCCAAAAGTCCTCCTCCAGGACTGTCTCTCTTTTAAGCAGTTTTTGCCATAGCATATTTTGCACCAGCTGGAGTATCAGTGTTCTTGCTTCTCCACACATAATTCACTTTGTGGGCCAGTTTAGTCGCTTCTTAAAAATGCACACATTACTCTAAATTTTATCCTTTGACTCATTTTCAGGGAATGATTTGATAAGTGCTGGGAAGTATAGAAGTACAGAAGCAGATAATGCAGTTTACATCTAGTACTTGCAGCTGCTCTGCTTGCAGGATGGGACTATTAGAAATTAAATAAGCAAGTTGGGTGCCTTGCTTCTGCTAGAGATTAAGGAGGTAGGTGCCTGACTTGCTTAGGAGGTACAATACATCCTACTGTTCCTCCTGACCTGTACATATTTAAGCCAAACCACTCACATCAGGCTGCTGTTCTACTGAAAACAGCATTAAGAAAATGTACACTTTTTGGTGGACTTTTCTGTATTCACCCTTGAGATACTAGTGTATGTAGGTGAGCACTGAACATGTGACTGTTGAAATATAGATGTGATAACTCCTTTCATGGCATACTTGGATATGTATTTTAAAGATACAAGGGATGATTTCTAAGTCCTGGTCATGGCTGGTGTTGTTTTGAAGCTTAAAGTGATTTTTTTTCCCCCCTGCTGTCTAAAAACTGACGTACAGTTTTTCCTTATCACAGATCATGTTTTGAAATAATACATGCACGTGATCTGTTTTGATACTTACATAATATCTGTTCAAGGGAACTAATTTGCAAAAAAAAAAAAAAAAGAAAGCTTTCCTTTTAGGTCTGAATTTTAATCCAAATATTTTATGATGATATTTTCTCAGCAGGAGGAAGACATGTATTGCAGTAGTGCTGCAAGTCTCGATTTTTATTGACCAATTACCCCAAGCACAGCAATTTATAGCAGGAGCACAGTCAATGTTTAAAGTTCACTGGGGCTTCAGCTTCCCCGGCCATAAAAGTAATTTATATCTATGTGAATACCACTGGTATTTTTCCCCCCTCAGCTTAACAAAGGAAGCCAGAGCAAGCACAAGATACCTCCTGCCTGGAGGCACACAGGCTTTGAAGGGGCAGCTGGGATGGGGATGAGAATTCAGTTGGAGATGTCCAGGTGGGGCTTGGCTCATGCTCCCATGGGCAGCATGGGCTACCTGGTTGGATATCTCCCAACTCTGTTACCTGCAGGCTTTAATTGCATGGCACTACTGTAAAAATCATGGCTTTACAGAAAGAAGTGCCTGTGTTTGCTGTGAGTATGCTTCATCATTTAGTTTAACATAGGGACTCAGAGGTGCAAATATTTGTGCTTTAGTTTGGGGGGGCTGGTGTGCGTGCACTGGTATTTGGACTGCAACCAAAACTGCCAGAGGAGGTGTCTGCTGTGTGTGTGGGTGCAGGTCAGGCTCCTGCTATTTTGTAAAGTCATCAAACAAGGAACACTTTGGGAAAGAACACTAAAGAACTGTAGATTATGGGAATGCTGCTGAGCAAAAAACCTCAATCTTTGTGTGCCTTGTTTGTTTAACACTGGAGAAATAATAATACCTAATTTAATACTTAAAAGAAGATTTTCTTCATTCTAAACCATTTGATGCTGTCCCATTGACAAGTAATACTTCAGACTTTCAGCAGAAAATCATGTTTATAAAAGCTTCCAATTTTCTTGCATTTCAGATCGCCTTTATTTTGCAATTCTCTACCAAAAACCAAAGAGTGGAGCTCCAAATACCCATTATTTTTGCATAGATGATGAACTTGTGTATGAGAAGTAAGTACCAAGTTAGGTTTTTTCCCTTTTTTTAACAAAAATAAATTAGAACAACAGCAGTGAGGAATTAGTCTCATTGGAGAATTAATTACATGAGTTTGGTCTTCTAAGACTTACATGCCATGATGATTTATAGGCCTTTGAAGGATTTCTTGCTTTCCCATCAGGATTTCTTAAAAACATTTTCAAAGCAGAAGCTTTCATTGTACCCATTCCTGTTAGAAGACACAGAAACATGATACAGACATATAAATTTAGAAGTGCACATTGTACTGCCAGACTAAAAGGGGTGTCTTTGGTTCCTCATGTATTAAATGAAATGTCTGAACTTCCTAGAATTAGAGAAGAAAATGGCAAAGTCAATTCAAGCCTTTATGAGCTGACAATGGATATATTATTTCCCCTGTAGTGAACAGTGTTTGTCTTTTACATGATGTGGAATGTTGCTAATTCTTCAAATAGTTTTGATCAAGGGCATGCTTGCTGTTTTTAATGCACTAATAAATCTTTATTCTCTGTGCTCCCTTTTCTCTAGCATGAGTTGCCTTCTTTAAAAGTAAAGCTTATGAGTTCCTTTTAAAATAGAGTTTAAAAACTTTTATCAGACAGTGATACAGTAGTGAGAAATAGTTCTTTAAGTCTGGGGTATTGATTTTGAATGCTGCTGTGTGGAAAACGAAAGAATTTTAGTCCATGTTTAAGATGACAAAACATTTCCTCCAACAAAACAGTATGTATTTATGTAAGAAAGTGTGCTTGGTTTTAGAATTATGTATGTTTATCACATGTATATTATTACTCCTTGCTTTGTGCATCTTGTTAAAGAAAGGCATTTACAGGGGTCATGTACAATTTTTCTCCTTTCTTCTGACAGTTTCTATGCAGACTTTGGACCACTCAATCTGGCAATGATCTACAGATACTGCTGCAAGCTAAACAGGAAATTAAAGGTAATGCTGGGGTTTTGATTCAAAAGCCATTATTACTGGCTTTTTAAAAAACAAAAACAAATGGACCAACATTTCTTTGTTCTTACTGTTATTATTCAGGTACTTTCCTGTTTTCCTAGTCCAGCTGAGTTATGAATATGAATGCTATATTTTAGTGAGGTGAATTTAGGAAGGAGGCAGATCAGAGTGGAAAACTCACTTACTTTTAAGAGCCAGAAGATGCACAACTGTGGCAGTAACTATCATTAAGCTTCTAGAAGATCAGTTGCAGAATGGATACAGCCTCTTATATAGGAAAAGCATCTTTCCTGGCATTCTGTCGTATTGGCAATCTGCCAATATGGAGTAAGCTTTAAGGTGTAGTGTTATGTTTTTTATTTGAAATGGTTTTTGTTTGACTTGGTGTTCTCTTCTGATGCTGACATTCTTTAATAATGAGCAATGTTTGATCTTTAGTAGTATTGATAACATTGGCCTGAAGGAGGCTGCTCTGCTCATACTGCAGATTATTTTCTCTTACAGGTGCTGAGTAATTTTTGGGATTTGGCTCTTGATGGAGCATAGTGTCTTTAAAATGGATTTCTTAAATTAATTAACACAACTTACTACAAGTTAGTTGACCTTTAGTAGATGTTGGACCTGTTGAGCAGATAAGAAAGCTTATTTTTGTTAATGTCAACCATGGTTTGCCTCTTTAAAACTACTTAGATCTTTAAACTGCCACTGAACTGTGAAAAGTGGAAATATACAGCACATTATAGAATAAGAGTGTGAGGTTTTTTCATTCCTTGATGACTGTCACAGATAATAGTTTGCATAATTCAGACTTGCTTTATTATTTTTTAAATTGTAGAAGCAATTGACACCTATGGGTGTGATGTTGCTGCTCTGTTCTTACTGGGGCAATATTAGAATTGTCTCTGGCTTAGCCTGTTAAAAATAAATAAATGTTAAATAAACCTGTTTTGTGGTCCAGGCTGGGAAGTGGTAAACTCCCACCTGGTTAACTCTGTTTGCCAGAGATTAGACTCTCTGGTTTCTGTATACTGGATGCTCTGAAGCAACACAAGTCTACGTTATAGTCCCTTTCCATGTCTTGTGTCTGACATGTTAGGATTTCTGAGAACATATTTCTGCTACTGATCTGGGGTTTTTTTGTCTTGAGTGAATTGAATCTGGTATCTTGAACAAGTAACATTGCTATTCAAATGCATAAAAGACATTTTATTGTAGCTTAGCAGTTGATCAAACTGTGCAGTTTCAAGCACATCAAAATTTATTTCAAGGGCCAGTTAGGGAATAACTGCCACCACACGTGTATCCTTTCTATTGAGAATGCCATTCCACCCACATTTAATATAAAACCAGATGCTATATGCCAAGCCGAATAATTATTTATGATAAAGTTTGTAAATAATTTCAAAATATTTTAATCTAAGTATGGTTCTGATCCTTAGAAACAAATACTGCTGGATTTATCTACATTTGAGTTTGGAAATTTAAAATTTTTGCAACTTTAATATACCTGTGGTGCTTTTGAGAATACTGCTTTCTGTTCTCATAAATGGTTGTTACATAAAGCTTGAAGTAAAAAAGGCTAACTAAAAATACAAATGCATTTAAGTAGAAAAAGAAAGTATTTCAATAATTTCTATAAAAATTATTTAGTCCGGATACTGGGAAAAATACTGGAAAAATCTAGGTAGGGATGCAATATAATTTTCCAAAGCTTCTGAGGGACTACTCCACAGAATTTTTGGTTCTCTGACTACAGCTGGATGAAAGGAGGTAAACAAACTCTAGCATTCTTCTGGTTTTATAAAAGAAGGTATAAAAGGCCTAAAATGCAAAATCATAATCTTGTTCATTTCTTGATACAGTCATTTTCATTGATAAGGAAGAAAATAATTCATTATACTGGCTTTGATCAGAAAAAGCAAGCAAACGCTGCATTCCTCATAGGCTCCTACGCAGTAAGTATTTAAATTTTTACATCAGCTGCTGACTGTGTTCATTTTTATACTCAATTTTTCGAATAGCAAGATAAAAACAATTCTTTTCTCTTGAATAATCATCCTACTAAATTAATTATAGTAATGTACCACATAATAAGAGTGTCTACGGTCCAGAAGGTATGTGAGTGAAGTTGTATGATTTCAGGTTTTTTCCTTCCTACTGCCATTTCTGTTCTTAAGAAATAAGAGCATCACTGAAAAAAAAATAAAAATCAGTGTTAATATTTTCATTTAGAAAAAAAAAAAATTTTTCTAGAAGTTTTGCCTTTCCCCAACCGCGAAACCTCTTTTTTATAATAGAAACATAGTATCTTGTCCAAAGTATAATGTGCATGTTTAAATAAACCTTCCTTCCTCAGCTGCTTCTTCTCTAGTACAAGGTAATCTCTTCAATTAATCTGGGGGAAGTAGTGAGAATGTGTGATGGCTTTAGAGTCTGTATAAAACCTGGGAAGATACAATGTAGCTGGAAAGGTACTAAGGCAAGTCTGTGGCTGCAAAGGGGAAAAGGACTGGCTTTACATCACAGCTGCATGTATTTGGTACACAAAAATGTAGTCAAGAAATAAAATGCTGAATAATTCAGGATGAAAGCTGTGATGCACCATATTCAGGTTCTGTTTTGACTTGTAACACACCTTGGTTGTAACCATTTCTCTTGTTTACTGAGTAATAAAATGAAATAAGAAGCTATGAACTTTTTGATGTTGGAGATTTGAGAGATTGAAGTTCATGTAGCCTTAGGTTATTCCTATTTATTGGCTGCAAAGGCTGCACAGTACTTTCTGTGATGCAGGCAGTCTCCTTGCTGCCTCTCTGCATCATGCAGGATGTCCATTTTCTGTTCCCTGGGGTTTCTCTGTTGTCTATATTCTATAGCACTTTTTACAAATTGAGACATAAATTTCAAAATGTGTTGGTATTTGGTATTTGAATTAGGAATGTTGTAGTCCTGTGCAATCTTAAACTGTATGGAGACTGGAAATATGAGTTACTAAACTTGTTTGCTGTTAAGGGATTATGTTGACAAAACAGCTGTAGCTATTAGGAAGACTACTTTTTCCTAATTACTTGATAATAATTGAGGTCCAGAGAGCGAGAGGGGACTGGATTCAGTTACCAGCCATTATTTGGGAAAAAGTGGGTTTTGTTTTTTTTCTACACTCTTCTAAATATGTGTAGTAGTAGCATTGTGTGGCACAGCAGCTGAGATTATGAGCAGAATTTTGGTACAGAAGATTAACTAATGGCAAAGCAGTCTAATAAGAAAATACTGTAGTTGACTGTGCAAAAGTATACAGAAAACCTAAAATAAATCTTATTTTTGATCACCTGTTGCAGTAATAACATGTAAGTGAAGGTGAGTGCTTCAACAGTCTTAAGCTAGAAGATTAATATGTATGGCTTATGACAATCCAAAGCACAGTAATTAGAAATGGAGGCTGTTGTACAGATGGGTAGGCATTAGAGAGCTGCAGTGAAGGAAGTGGGAGTTGCAGAGTAAAGAAAGGATGCTCACACAGATCCATGACACAAGATCATGACTGCCTAGCCAAGGCATGTGGTAGGGCTGGTTGCAGACAAAAGGCATATGGCAGAAAGAGGCTAGTCAAAACCACCATAGTTCTCAGAGTTTGCAAAGATGCTTAAGTTACTGTGTTGTACATATTTAATATTTTGGCAGTTTCCCTGAAAGGCCATGGGGAAAGTGAAGCACATTACAAGTACCAGTCACCTCCTTGCATGTAGTCATGTCTATCTTGCAAATTTGCAAGTCTAAGACAGTGAGCTAGCTCTAGCTAGATGCTGATTTTCTTTCCAGTGCAATATATTTTGGCTTTGGTACTGCTTTTTCTTTACAGCAGGGCAGTGTCTCTTCCCAGTTTCATGTAGGAGGGATTCCACTGAAGAAAGATCACAGAAGAAAAACTATGCCCCTTAGGCTTTTTTTTTTCCCATGGCTTGCTTTGATGATCTTTCATGAAGAGGCAAGCTTAATTACAGAGCTCATTGCTCAAGTGTTCACACATACTTGTCCCACGTTTCTGCTTTCTGCAGGGAGAATTGGATTGTTGTCTGTGGAGCAAGCAATGATTCAGGATCCATTCAGAATGCCTGATAAACGTGTCTATAAGCATATTTCCTGACTGAAAGGAAATATTGATGACTTCTTTATTTAAAACATGTAGGCTTAAGTGAAGTGACCACCTTCTTTAGTTTCAGAATGCTTTGCTTTTTGTTGAAGAAAGATCCATCCAGATATTGATCAAATCTTTTAAGGAGTTTTGTTATAATTTGAGTTAATCAGACTGTGTCATGTTGGTAATACTCTTTGTTGCTTGAGCTGATTGTCATAATTTATTTTTTGATCTTACAGGGTAAGTTGTAGGTTGATACTGTATTTTGTTTTCTGTGGGTTTAATGTGTTTTCTTACTTGATTCTATTTTTTTAGCTTCATGATAGGTTCCCATTTCAACAGTTTACCTTAGGGTTAAGGAGCTCTGTGGGTAAGCAGTGCCTTACTTTGGGGGAGTTCTGGTTCATTCAAGGAAGAGCAGGGAAGTAGAAAGGGAATGTGGCCTTTGCAGATTTAGTCACAAAAATAGTGCTTGTCTACTTGGGTTGAAAGGTGTTTGATAACTTAAGCACAGTTTTGGGGTGCAAGTTTTTCTGTAGGTGCAGGTGCTACAAGTTACTTGTTAGGAGTAACAAGGATTAACAGCAAGGTTTTCAAGAATAGTAAGGCACAGTGAGTCTGTAATTTCTGGTTTGGTTATTTTTTGTTT
>WBNO01009915.1:0-23939 GCA_013400575.1 Peucedramus taeniatus
CTGTGTATGATACGCTAACGTAGTATGCCACATATGCTGGTAACGCTGTGTTTCGAAGATTTACAGCATCTTTTCCTTAAGGTGAATAAATCTAAACACAAAGTCAGAATGAACTTTATTAATGATTAATACAAATTATGAACATTTGCTTGTTAAATGAATATAATACGAGGTATTGATACCCGAACTCTGGGATACGGGGTCTGTGTTGGGCAGGGGGTCAGATGGGGTTTAGCTTTAATTCTTTGACCTGAAGTACATCAGCATTCTATTCAAGAGGTCTGTGTGTGTTTCTAAAAGTGGAATAATTCAAGTAGGAAGTTCAATGAAGTAGAGTAGCTAAGACTCCTAGTTTTATCTTTGGCCTTAGTATAAAAATTTTTACTGTCAACCTGGTCTGTAAAAATGTTTGGTTCAGAATTCAAACCAGGTGGTTTTATTGTCCTGCTTTGTTCCCTTCTTCATAGTGTTTTGCTTTTCAGGTTGTTGTAGTGACTGTTTTGACATAATTGTAAATATTTCTTCAGGCTAGTTTCAGACTTACTTTTTTTCTTTTTTATAAATGCAACCACAAAATTGAAGTCCTGGGCTTTACTTTCTTTCCTGAATTGTGTGTTGTTTTCTTCTGCACTATTTTTTAGCAAAGGTTTTTAACTTGGAGATATCACACTGTTCTTCATTGTTTCTCCTTTGCTGCACACATCTCTGTTCTTCAGAAATAGTCATTAGTGATATTTTTCATTAAATATTCACAGTAAGTTATAATACTCTGAACCAATATTTTGATTTTTTTATCAGAGAGGTATAAGTAATCCCTGCAGCTGTAGGTTTTATTAAGGTGCATAATGATATGGTGATTAACAACTTCATACTGAAGATATGGATTGAACAGACTGCTTCTTTCCACTTGGGTATCTTTCAAGTATGGTTTTTAGTATAATGTTAGGGCATGTGAAAATAAACTATAAATGCTTCAACCATGAGGAGAATGGTAGTGCTAACCCCATAAAAACATGCAGAGTACATCTCAGGTTTCAAACACAAATGAGATATAGATGCTCAATAGAGAAGGAACAGCATTTCAGCTGTTTGGTTTGGCAAACTACATCCTGTCTTCGAAGAATTTTATTGCTTACTTGCATTTGCAAATTTCATTGCTTATGTGAGTGCATGAGCTGTAAACTATTCATTCCAGCTCTTGCTGAGAACGTGTAGGCTTAGTAATTAGTGATTGAAAATAGATCTGTTTCCCATTTGATAGGGTGAGAAAGGGCGCACCTTTAACCATGCTTAACCTGACTAATGTTCAAAACCATCTAGGCTTCAAGTGATGGGGGAGGGGTGTTGGGTTTGGTTTTTTCCTTTTTTCCTGAGAAGAGTGAGAGAAACTTTCTGCTGTGGTAGTTTTTTCCTTTGCTTGCTTTCTAGTTAGACTGATTGCAGTTTTTATCCTAAGAACTTTATGGTTTTCCATATGGATACTTCACCCTTGTATTAGTTTTGTACCACACCTTTCCAGGAATCTTCTTATTAAAAATTTTTCTGCATTTCAGAATTTATCTAAGGCACTGGGCTTAGCATTTGTTTGTAGCAAAATGAAATGGTCTTATTGATGCAATAAAATTTCGTCAGTTCTGCTTTTTCACGTTGTGCTTCTTAAGCTTCTATCTTCTAAGTTTTGGTTAAAAGCAGTGTTAAGTAGGTGCAGGGAGATGTTGCAAATGTTTTGGCTTGTTTTTATATAAATGTTCCTGTTCAAAGGAAAATATTTCTACTTTGTTTCTTAAAGCTAGGTGTCTTATACAACAGTTGCATAGTTATAGAATAAAACTGTGAGTCTTCAGGTTCTGTTTTAAATTTAGTAAAACTACAGAAGTGAGCATAAAATGGTTCAGTGTAAAGCATCTTTCCAAGTGTCTGATGGCAAAATTATATCCTCACAACGTTTTAAGCGTGTAACTGCTTAAAGTTAGTGTTAAACAAGTTAATTTTAATGCAACTGTGCATGCAAACACATATTCATTAACAGATACAAATATCATTATTTCTTCTTTGAAAATAGTTGTATTATACTTGGAAATAGGCATGTGAGGGGTTAAGTTTGCTACAAGGTTGTCACTACGTCTCCACTTCTTATTTTATTGATGTCTGGGATGTAGGTTTGTATTTTTAATTTGTGCACCTTCAAACATGATTTTTGTGTTCTTGAGGGTAGACAGTGCTGGGGACTCATATTCAAATGACAGCATGCAGAGGAAATGCTTGAATTTCTTGATATTAAGTGCAGTGATTCAGCACAGAAGTGTAGAATAAAAAAACATGGAGCACCTTTTAACAAACAAACATTTTCTAAGCTGAAAAGCTTGTCTTCCTCTACTGATTAAACTGAAGTAAGCATGAACTTTAGAAGTATTACCTGTGTTATCTCTTCCTGTTATATCTAGATTTTATATATGACTACATGTTGGATCTTACATTTCTGGAGTCTAGGATAAGTTGTAAGTAGTATTAGAGAAATGTCTGTGGCATCATAAATATTAAAGCTTATTTATATTGAAACATGATAGAACTGCTCTCAGATCATGGTAGAGGGAAAGTTAGGAACTTTGTCTTACTTCCTACTGGTGAACTCACAAGCAGTTGCACTGCTCCTTCTCATTAAAGGCAAGTAGAAACACAAATAATACAAATTAACATAAAGAGCTTTCCATACTGGTATGTGTATATTTTAAATTATATGTCTTCTGTGAAATTATATTAAAACCAAAAACTTGCTAAAAAGTCTTCCCTAAGACTGAGCAAATCCAAGGGGCCAATACAATAAACAAAACCAAATCACAGCCCATCTGGTTTTCCTTTTCAACCAAAAGCAAACTTTGAGCAGTTTGGCTTTCCACACTTTATGCTCATCCTCTCTGCTCAGCTAGCATTTTTTTAACTTCTTTGGTCATGTTTTCTACGTGTAGCTTCTCGCAGTGTTATGTAATGTTAGCAGACTTGGAGCTTGTTGGTCTGAACAGCCCTGCAGTCTTTTCAGAAGGACTTGTGTAGTGACCCTGAATGGCCCCACCTGCATTCAGGAAGAATGTGTATAAAAGATGTGCATCGAACAAAAGTTTTAAGATGATAAATCAAGAATCTTGTGGTAAAACAGGTAGAAAGCTACACCAAAATCTACTTTGACTTTTAAAAGTTAAAAAGAAATAATAAACTATTAGAAATGCTGAAGCTATTTGTCTGTACAGCTTTGAATTTAATCCCCAAGCTAACACTACCTCTGTTAGTTCTTGAGACTTGCTGTAGTGTTAAATTGAAGCTATATAGGGAGGATGTATTGTGTTTTCATAGTGTCTGCTTCAGTTATTGCAGAACATGACAGGTATCTGTCACTGTTAAGTATGCTACCTTAAAGAATTGCACTTGAATGCTGCTTTTCCTAAGTAGTTGCAAGTGGTAATTAAGATACAATGCTGATGTTTACCATCTTAATGGTAATTCAGATACTTACATTTCATTTAAGACTAGTCACTCTTCCTTATTTTGTGGTGCTTAACTATGGTGTGATTACCAGAATTGCTTTTGCATCTGAATTCAGTGGAAGCTGTGTTGTAAATATGAATTTTTATGTGCTGATGTGTATCCTAGAAAACATGAGCTTTATAAATTGTCATCCAAAATTAATGGGTGGTTTTGACCTTGCCTGTCAGGATTCAGTGTGTCTTTAGTGTGGTTCACTTGCTTTGTACTTCAAGTGTGGAAGCTGTAAAGAAATGCTTAAAGAAATTAGGCAGTGTATTAAAATAAAGCTGTATATTAAACCACAGGAGAAACTTACTGAATTCTTGCTGAAAATTCTTACTGAAATACCCTGAAAAGGTAGTATAATCTACTGATGCTTAGAATTGTAAAAACACTTGTGGGGGAATGAGGAGAGAATGAGCCAGTCCCTGGTTTTTCTGAAACTAGGGAAAGGACTTAGCATGTCCCTTAACATCTATAGTTTTGATAATGAAATGCTTGTAGCTTGAATGTTGGTGTTAAAGGAAATCTCTTTATGTAGCTTCTTTTGTTTTAAAGCGCGCTATAAATTGAAGTTTCAGACAGAGGATTCATTTGGTAGCCTGTGGTTCATGCGTGAATTAAACTCTTGTTTCAGCCTTTATTACTTGAGCTATGGCAGTAGTACATAACAGTACTAGGTTGCTATAGGTTGCTGTTCCCTGTAGACCAGCATTAGTCTTTGCTGGTAAGTGTTGAAAGCTTAATGGCAGCAGTGTTGTAACTTGAAGTGTGCTGAAGTGCATATGGGCTGCCCTGCCTGTAGTATTCCTGCTATTGCTCTCTGTGGTTTTTTTTTTTTGGTGTGGGGGGGAGAGGGGTTGTTTATTTTTTGTTTGTTTGACACAATTCTTGGTTTTCTCACTCTAGTAACAGGCTTGTTGGCCACCAAGTTGTGACTTCCCTGTCAAGATTGTGATTTTCCTCTTGCACTGACTTCATGTCAAATTTTTTTTTTTCTCTCCTCCACTTGCCTGCCAAACCCTATTTTCTCTGCGGCCCATTCATTCGAGCTCTTCAGTGCTCTGCATTCAAATTGGCTAGGAGCTTCCTTGGCTCAGGAGGAAGACTTCTCAGATTGTAGACACACCATGAAGCAGTCCAAATCTGGAATTTTTCAGATTGTAGAGCTTAAGGAGCACAGGTGGATTTTGGGGGATAATGTGTGGATAAATATTTTCATCCCTTGAGTACACACAAACTGGTTTTTATAATGTTGCTTTATAAATTTGAACCAAATTTTGTTTGGGAACCCTGAAATAACAAAAGCATCAGTCCTTAAAAATATGTTATTCTTTTACTTATTCTCAACCTCCTGCTCTGTAAATTATATTGTAATGAGTCTAGAAAGAGCAATATATATCCCTTGAAGCTTATGAGAGAAAAAAAGCTACTCCTGTTTTGTGCCCTGAAAGAGTTGTGATGAGGTTAAATTAACCTCAACCCTACCTATTTGGCAGAAGTTAAAAAATTGAGAAGATTATGGTGAGAAGTGGTAGACAACTTTGCTAGATAGTCCTTCAGTCTTCTTCTTAATTATCTGTTCAATGAGATAAAGGGGGAGATCAGGCATCTCTTCCTGCCATGAGTAAACGGAAAAGATTTGGGATATCCAACTTCTTTTGCAACCTGGCTATTTGGATCTGGGGGTAAAAAAAAGTAAACTATATTCAAGAACACTCCCCCAACCACCCAGGTTTTTGCTAATAACTGTGTGTTGTGATCCTGTCTTGAGGCAGCTTGTTTGACCAGTTAGGACGTAAGCTACTTTTGTTGTTGTGAGTCAAGTTCGTTAACTTGGGGAGGGTCAGAGGGAAGAAAGGAGTCTTAAGTTACTGTTGACGTAACTAGGATGGGTTCTTATTTGACCTAAAGTCTGTCTTGATGCAGCAGCACAAGCCAGCGAGGAGACTGTCACATTTCGCCGTGAACGCAGCACATTTAGGCGTCAGGCAGTACGACGCCGGCACAATGCAGGGAGTAACCCTACCCCTCCTACATTGCTCATCGGATCACCCCTCAGGTAGGGTATCTAAATGTTCCACCATATTTAGCATGCATGCAGCAGACCACTTCCCCACACCCACCAGTGTTGCCAGAAAAGCACTTTTTACTTCCTTCCCCACCATAACCTCCTTGAGCTGTCACTGCATGTCACTGTGGGCTTGTTGAATTGTGCATGTATATGTGGCACTATTTAAAAAATGGTCAGGATAGTCAGTCTCTAACATGTTATAGCTGTTTTCAGATTGATATAAAACTTAACTAATGCTAACAAACTTAGCCTCAGTGTTTTTTATCAAAAAAAATTAGAAACTTTTACTTTCAATCCAGAAGAGAAGCCCAAGAAAATAGTATCAGCACTCCCCATTTTGGTTTTCATCTCTTGGAGAATGTAAGCATTAGGGACTAGTAGAGATAAGCAAAATGACAGAACATTTATGAAGAGCTAAATACATACTCCAAAAGAGACTCCAAATCTAAAATACAGGCAAACCTTTATGAAGATATTGCAGCTTTTTACAGCAAAAGAGAAATAATGAATAGAATGCCCAGTATTGCTTAGTATTAAATCTAATTGTGTGGCACTTTGCATGCCTTGGCAATGTTTAAAATGTCCTGTGTACATGTATCTCAGGAGTCCCCCAACCTTTACTGGCCCCTTTGTTTACAATGCTGAGCCTAGTGATTTTTTACATACATCAGCTCTGTTTGTTCAATCAGTCTGAACAGTTGAAACAGCAGCCACAATAAGTTTTTAAATGTGTGTTTTAAGTATTTCAATTTTGTGGTTGCTTATGGAGTTGGAGAATCTGGTGAGGAGAGCATGGCCTGTAGAAGAAGGAACAGTCCCCTATAAGTATTGAAGTAATTCTTCCTTCAGTTACATGATACATATGGAGGAGTAATTGCATATGTTAAATATTCTTAATGATCTTCCTTTGTGTGCTAAACTGTTGTTTTGTTTTGGGAATATTGATGTAATTTTTTGAACTAGGAAAACCTGTAGAAATGGAACAAGTAAAAAGAAAATACCTTACAATAGAGGATGCTAGAGGAGTTGTGCCATCTTTGTCACGCCACTCAAATATTTGAGGACTGCTTTTGCAAGTTTTCCTCAGGCAGGGGGAGTGCAAGAATCGTACCTAGAAATGTAACAGATGAAGGATTGACTTCTGTCATATCAAGGACTGAAACTAGTTAGGTGTGGTTTTAGTGGCTAGTGCAGTATGAAGTAATAATCATGTAATTTTAAATTTTTCTTTGTTAAGCATTTGGTCTTGCTGAATGTAGGGTGTTCAAGCTAGTGATTTACTTCATAGTGAAGGATGATAAAACTTTGTGTTCTTTCAGATTACTTTTGCTTTACCTGGTTGTTTTCACTTGCCTCTGAATTTGTTTTCCTTTCCCCCTTTTTTTTTTTTTTTTTTTTTTTTTGTAAAGGAGGGTAGTGCAGCTTTGTGTATTGCAGCATAAGAGCCTGTGCAGACTAATGAAAGCTCCTTAACTGCGTATTAGTTAGAAAACAGTATTTTCTTTCTTGTAGGTATAAAGTAAGGAAAATAAAAGACTGTTTTAAACTGTGGTTGACAGCTGCCTCATTTCCACATGCTGTGCAGTCATTAAGGTTCCCATGGCTTAAGCTTGACTTCAGTGAGAGACTATGAAGTAACTTTGTGAACTTTGTGAATCGTGAATTTCACGTTGTGAAGTGGGCGTAACTCTTTAATCAGACAAGATGTTCAAGGGTAAAAAAGCAGATTAAACATTCTAGCCTTGTATTTCCTCTAAGCATCTCTGTTATCTAAATCTGTTCTAGTCTAAATTAAAACACCCAAAACTGCTCACTGTACTTTCTCTAACATAATGACATACATTATCAAAAATGCTTTCTAATAGAAACATATTCAGAATTGAATACTTCTTGAGGGTAATTTACTCAGAGTACTTTTCATGATGCTAAATGACTGTCCCTTGGAGTAGAGTTAAATTGCCAACAAAACACCAAAGTGCTTTCATATTTGTTTGACGCAAATTCCATTTGAGCTGTCAGCTGTGGAGAAAAAGATTTATTAATGTTCTAATTTCTAGGTGAACAGTCTAAAAATACTCTTTCCTTTACATGGGTATCTTAATTTTAGTGTAAATTCTGTGTTAGTGGAAAGAGGAAACCCTTAAGAAAGATTTAAAAGGAATCATGCCTAAGGAGCAAATGTGAAGAAATATAGAGACATTTTTAGCCAGTTGCCACTAAGAAGTTTTCAAAATATTGCTGCAGTTGTACTGACATTGTGCCTGTATGCTGTTGGTGAGCTGCCCCAGTCTAGTTTCTGATATTGCTAATCCATGACTTCAGATATTAAACTTCTAAGACTATTAGATTTACTAATCTTTAGTTGCCCTGATGTTATGTTTCTTATTCTTGCCAGCAAAACTTTAATCTCTAATCTTCTAACTCTGTCATAAAATTGGATGTTGGGGGAATGTTCCCTAGGACCTGTTGAGTTAAACCTGATTTCTTTATTAATTTCCTGTCCATGATTGCAATTACTTTTCACTTCCTCTGTGAAATATTTAATAAAAGAGACAATGGCATTATATATGTGTGTCTTTGGCAATGGTAGACAAGTCAAACCTGGTCTAGTAAATTCTGAATTCTGCTGTTTTTATGCTAAATTTGATACAAGAATATTTTGCTTGGTAACATAAAAAAACAAACCCAAAATGCACCATAAAACACCATCCACCCCTGCTTTTGTCCTGTCTAAATGTCAGTAGTGTTTTGGGCACTTCAAAAATAAGTGTTCATTGGTATCCCATGTAGTCAATGGTGTATGCATGTGTGTAAGTGACTGTATGAAGCAGAATTTTATGATTCTTACAATAATCAGAGAGAGAATAAGCCTGGGTTTTTTTGCAGTTGGTTGACATCGATATTTTGGTGGGATTTTTTAATTATGACAGATGTGGATAACTATTCAAAGGGCAGCTGTGTATATACCTCTTGAAATGTACCTGCTGTTTATGGGAAAGCAGTATTGTTTAGCATTGGTTTGATGTTGCTTAAGGAAGGCAGTGAAGATTGGCACATCTGTGAACTTCCCTAAGGCTTTTGTTGCTGCATAGCTCACTGAAAGCCTTGTGTACTGCAGCAAAACACTGAATTTAAATTTCAGATTAAAATGTTAGAACACGGTAAATACTGAGTTGCAGTTCTTTTCTTCTTGAGCTGTGTGCATGTCTGCATTATTTTGCATGAGCTTTTCTTAACACCTGTTCTTATATCCATATTTTGTTTTCCAGTGATGCTCTAACAAAAGAACTGAAAAGTAGATGATGTAAAAAATACTGTTAAAAGCAAGTACATCAGATATAACCCTTCAACTCTTAGTAAGATCTTGTTTTTTTTAGTTGCCTCATTTGCCAACTCCAGCATCATGCTGTGAACAGTGAAGTGTTAAAAGCAACAGGTGATACTTATTGTTTTTCAAAAGAGTATTAAGCTGTTTTCCAGTCTTTAAAATACAAAATCTTTTCTCTAAGATAATGCCTCAGCTAATGACTGTATAATGTAACTACTTTAAATCCACAAAATGAAGGATAGTAAAACCACTGCTCTTGCAAAGATGATATGATATCAACTGTAAACATAATGTACTCTGACACTTCATCATACCAAATATAAAACAAGCTATTAAAAAAAATCTAACTTTGGTAAATGGCTTTATAAAGTTAATTTTGCAGTTGAAGTCTGTGAAGAAGAGAATTAGTATTTTCAAACATTGTCATTTTCAAACATTTCAAACATTTTTTCAAACATTGTCATGGTTATGAGAAATGTACAAATTTCTCTGAAAGCCAGGTTGACTTTTAAAACCTGTGTTTTGGTGAATAATAAAGCTTTTGCTGTAACTTCAAAATAACTTCAGAATCAACTTAACTTTTGCCAATTAATAACTTGGTATAGAGTCTTAATATGTTCAAAATAATTGTAAATCCAAACATATTACTTCAGTTATCTATAAGGTCTGTGGTGTCATATGGCTATTAACAAAGCTTAAAGACATTTTCTAGTTACTGTGAATTAATAATAAGAAAGGTGGTGTCTCTGTGACTAAGAAAAAAGCCCTAAGCAGCTGATCAGGTCATACTTGAATAAGCAAAAAGGACCCCAAAGATTGTGAGAAGACTGGAATAGTCAGTAGTAAATATAGGTGATACCTCAGGTTAGTCTGTAGTTAAACTAACTGGCAGTAATTTGCTTTTGTATCCACAAATTAAGACACAGAAGAATATACCTGTTGGGTGACTTGGGGATATCTTAGAAAGAAATACTGCTTCTAAGAAGTTGACAGGAACAGCATCTCTATATTACTGATGTAACTAGGGCCTAAATACTCTGTAGCACAGAACATAGGGGTTACTTTAACCCTAACTGTTGGCTGCTTAATGCTACTATTAAAAAAAAGTTTTCCTCTTTAAACTGAAAAACCTTGTTTTGCTTCACTTCTGGCTCTTTTTCACTTCTTCCTGGTAATGTGTCCCCAATGCGTGTTTTCTCGTAGCCTTCAAGATGGTCTGCAAGGCCAGCAGTGCTCCTCCCAGGTCAGAGTGCAGTCCTGCCCCCCTTCCCAGGCAGCTGTGCCCGGCGCTAGCGCCTCCTTGCTGGTGAGAAATGGGAGTGTCCACTTAGAAGCATCACATGCCACTGCATCTGCTGTAGGCGGTAGCAGTTTGCACGATGAACTTGGTATGCAGGCCTTATGTAACCTTGGTGACATGGAAGTTTTAATACGGCAGATTTATTGGTAATAATGCAGTGAAAATCAGCTAACCTGAGCGTTGTTTCTGACTGTTATAGGTGTGTTTCTAGGAAGGCTATATTGCTCAATCACCTTTCCAGGCAGTTTCTCTTAACAGATGCATGATGGGAAATAAGGAGTCATAGATACAAGTAATGATGGTGTGAGAGCTTTCTTGATTTGAGCAATGTAACACAAGTAATAAATCTTTCCTATGGTCCTGCAGGCAGTTGAGCAGAGATTGAGACTTTGGGGATCTTCTGGTTCCTGAAAAAAACCAACTTGTTATGGCTCCTAAGAATTCTTGATCTTACCTTTTTTAGATGAGTTGTTTAGCTGCTGTTCAAAAAATAAATACTTATGTAAATGAATGTTTTGCTTTGAATGTACACCTTAATTTAGGAGCTTGGCATTGGAAGTAAATCTGGACTCTTTCGTATATCAAATGTCGTAATTTTATGGAGCTTTATAGTGTCTTCTTAGTTCTTCATGGTCCATTTTAGGTGGTATTCTTGATTAACTTCTTAATTAACTTCTATGCAGCTAATAAAATTGCTAGGAAGAACTTAAGATGGTCTTAATAAATGACTGCTCTGCCACATAGTGCAAGGGCAGGTTTGGAAAAATTCCCGGTGGGGATCTTTGCAGCTATCTGTACATGGCCTGAATCACTTACGACTTCATCATTAATACATAACTCTTCATTTAATTACTAAAATGGGCATCTTGAACACTGGCTATTATTAGTGATGGAATTTTGAGCAGCTGTCAGCTGTAATAACCTAAAAGTACAGATTTGGTCAGAACACTGACAAAATGTGTTTCAGACCTTTGTGTAATCCAGGACTAAAAGATAAGTGAGTTATCATCTTGCCCCACTAGAGGGAGAGACTCCGTGAATTGAGAGTCTGTGGTAACCCTTTAAATGTGAGTTTGACTGAGTCTTCATTCTTGTGCATCATCTAGTGCAGTATAGGGAAAAATGGAATATAAGCAAAACTGAAAATCACCTTTACCTACTCTGAGATGTTTTATAAAACTTAACTACAAATATAATAAATACACATGATCTAGTTATCTAATAAGTTTTGTTGTAGGTTCTGTCACTTTACTATTTTCTAGATAGAAGTGTTATTGTTTCAATCTCAGTGCTTGTGTCTCTCAACTATGAAAGCTTGTTACATGAAACCCATTTTTAAATTTAATTTCGACTCATTTCATTTTTGAAAAGAAGATATTTGAAATATAACTCTGAAATTGATATATTGGTTATCTCTGTCCAAGTTTAATGTTGAGCTATATTCTTGAGGCCGCCATTATTTATTTGAACAATTTGGTTCATCTTAGCCAAAACAATACGGTTGATTTCTGTAGATTTTGTCATTTAATATGCAACCTAGGTCTATGTTATTTAAGAGCTTATATTATTTGCTCTAGCAGAAATCAAAGTAGATCATATATAAAATTCAATACCGCATTCAGACTCTCTGAAAAGGCATGTTCATTGTATTTTTGTGCGTTGGAGTCTTCAGAAATTCATGAGACTCAATTCTTCTGAAACTTTACCTGTACTGTGCTTACAGTTATATGGGACATCATGTTGTCTTTGGGAGGCACAAAACTTCTGGGATCTGCTAGATAGAAATCTGATGTATAACAGGGATTTGTTTCCTATTCTGAGACTCTGAGCATCTAGTTTAGAATCCTTTGAGAGAAAGGAGCTATTATAGGCAGGATCTTCTTGTGTTATTTTAGGAAAATCAAATTTTCTAGTTTATGTAGCAGGTTTTGTGGAACAGGTGCTATCTTTTGTTAAGAGTAAAATAGTTGGCACAATGGTGCAAGCATTCATGTGTGTGATTCCTTTATCAGGCCTGACAAGAAAGTGTCTTTCCTTACAAGTGGTATATAGTTAGTTCGTTTGGGGATTTTTTTTTTAAACCCTCAGTCAGGGATGAGGTAACACTATTTTTCTCTTTGAGTCTAAGGCTCTTGGTTTTGCTATGTTATCCCAAAATATCTTATAGTGAAAGATGACCCTGTACTTTAGATTGTCTGTGGTTTGGATTGGGAGAAGGTTGTAGTTTGTTTTTTCCTTGATCAGCATCAGAATAAAAATTAAAGCGATGAAGGAAATGCTTTGTTGATGTGGAAAGCATCAACAGGGCAAAAAAAAAATCCTGAAAATAGTGGCTGGGGAAGTACATGGAAACAAAACCTGGTTTACTCCAACTGGAAATATCAGTGACAAACATCGATGGTGTTATATATCTCTGTACAGTGCATAGAAGGGTTTCTTTTCTTAATTCAAATCCTCTCGGAAAGGCAAACAGGGCGCGTATTCTTTTAATGTAAAAGCCCTCACATATAGGGCTCATGTTTTCCTTTACCAGTGCACTATCTGCTTCTACATTTTTTCTGTTTGTGTTGATGTCAAGCTGCAGCACTTAACAAGACACACAATTTTTGGTTTTGTTTGCTTTAAAGGTTCTTGTCTGTTAATTTGATTCTGGTGGTTTATTTTACCTAGGATGAGCCTCACTGTATTATACCTGTCCCACACCCGGTCTGGTGATGATACAGTTATCTTTAACTGGACATTGCCCTGGGAGTAAGGCAAGAGATGCTTTGAGGCATTATTTTCAGTCTTCCAGGTTCAATGTAGGAAGATTATCAGTTACACTGTTAGACGGTTGAGGGGGGAAGAACTTGAAAGGATGGAAAAGGAGCTTGGTGTGCAGTGGTAAACATCAAGTAAATCATAGAAGGAGTGCAGGATGGAAAGGAGAGGTGACAAACTAAATGCCATGATTGTCAGCAGGATTGATATAAAACAAATCTCAAAAGCAACAAAACATGTACCATGACTTAAGTGAATGACAGTTTTCAGAGCAGGGTGTGGCAGTACTGATTATTTTTTTTCTCACTAATAGCTGATTCTTTAGACAGGTAGGTGAGATTTTTCAGCCCTTGCAGTGAAGATTGATTAAATTAAAATCAGAATTTGTCAAGTAGTTTGAAATCCAAGTACTGAGTTAGTAGAACAGATGCCCAGTGTCTGAAGCTGGGGTGAAATAACAGACTCTCGTCTTGGTGAGATGATTTTTTAGAATTGCTTTTGTGCTTAAAGAGGACTGCTCATCTAGAGCTTTACAAGACGTTTATGGTGGTATGGTGGACCTCTGGTTGTATTGTTTATATAACAAGCAATAATCTTTCAGATTTGAGTATTTTAATTTATGAAGGCAGTTGAATGGTTTTGAATATCAAAACTTTTATGTAAAGATAGACATACACACTGGTTACTTATTAGACTAAAACCAATTTAGAAGCAGTTAGTGCCTTTTGATGATTAAATAGATGTAATTTATTTTGGATCGATGTGGGAGCATGTTCAAAGTTCCATGTAGAAAATAAATATTCACTTCCCATTATTCCTATGGAAAATATCGATGTTGTAGTTTGAATTTGGGGTAATAGGTAAATTCGTCTTTTGAGAAACTTCATATAGGAACAAAAAATGGACTGCTTTGAAGTGTTCTAACTGAAAATATGTACGTCTTCATACCATAGCTAATGGTAAAATTTTGACCTTTAGGAATAAAGCTCCTAGCAGTCTACCAAGCAGTCAAATTTTGATGACTTTGGTTTTGCCAAATAGGATTTAAAAAATACTGACTGAAGCAGTAGACAAATATATCTTGATCTAATGATGATGTAATTTCAACATGTCAGTAAGCCTTTGCATGTGAACTAAGCTGAGCGGTTTGAAAAAAAGTAGTACGTGTTGGATGTAAAACTGGGAAGCACACTGAAGATAACTTAGCTGAGGAAACCATCAGAGCACCATTTTAGTTAAATCCTGAGCCACTTAGGTCTTCCAGGTTTTGTCTGTGTAAGCTCATCAGCCTGTTGCTGTTGTCTGTTGATGCCCTTTAACTGTAGGAATATGAGTTTGTACAGTGTGAACTGTTACATGGTTGTCTCTGGATGTGGTGATGGGATATTTTGGTCTTTTGGAGCAAGGAAACTTACTTCAAAGAGCACACATTTATCTTCTCTCCATCTCAGAATGAAGATGTATTTTGGATTTGTGTGCTTGAGTATCACAGTGTCTTCGTTTGTTACTGTAACCTGCTCCAAATAGAGTATTTTTGGGTGACTTAAATTTGCTAAGAACTTACAGGTCTCCTTTTTTTTTTGTGTTTGTGTGCAGAGAAGTTAGACATTTATGTTGAGTGGGCAAACATGCTATTGATCATATTTCTTGATTTGCATCATAATCTTTGGAGTCTCCCATTTGTTCACAGCTTGATAAAACTACAGGCTTTAGAGAGAAAAAATACATTCTTAAGCTTAGTCAATGTGGTGCTGTTCCAAGTATCCAACAGAGAATGCTGTGGGAGACAGGAATGGGAGAGAGTCACTAGAGTAAACAGAAATGCTAGGTATATCCATATGTATTGAATCTTGAGCATTGTAATTCTTCATTAGAATTTATGTATTGTGAGGAAGCTGTTCCTGTCTCACAGAGTTTAAAAATTAAGGATTTTGGAGCTCAGACCTATTATCTCCAGTCACACTTTTGGAGTTTGTGTCACCAACAGCAATGAACAGTCCTGTCAAGTTTTTTACTGAGATGAGTTGAGGCTTTTCTGAAAAATCTTTTTATTTAAACCAACCAACCAAAAAACCCAAACAGAAAGACAACAATGAAACCAAATCAAATCAAAAACAGCAAAAGAAAAACAAAAAAGGGGGCAGAAAAATATTTTGTTTTAATGAGATGCTGTGCTGTGCTTGCCAGGGGGCTAACTTTCAATGGAAAGCCTCTTTAAATAGGTGGGTGAATATGACATATCCAGAGTCCATTTTGTAGTTTGTGTATAAACAATGGGAATTAAGTGTTCTGTTTGTTTGTTACCTCTGGTTATCAGGTTTGTTACATCCCACTGCAGCAGTGCAGTACTTGCTGTAGCCATGTAAGTGCAGTAAATTTTGATAGATTCAAAGATAAGTTGGGCAACAGGGAACTGTAGATAGGAAAAAGTGTAATAGTTCAGTAAACTTCCTCTGAAATAAATACCTGATGTGTTTTCCTCAGCCCAAGGTAAGGGGAAGTTGTATGTCCAAGTAGTATATTCTAACTTCTGTGACTAGAATTTCATTAAGTTAAAAATTAAAAAGTTTAATTTCCAGGGTCTCTATTCAATAATTCTTCAGTAACCATGAAGAATTAAACCCTAACTTCCTTTTTTCTAAGGACTGCCTCCCCAGGAGATTTTTCCATAATAATTAATGCACATTTTTGTCCTGAGTAGAACCTGAAGGGTATTTGTACTGTCCAGTATCTCCATGTTTGCTCTTGAAACTTTTTTATTGACTCAGTTAAGAAATACACCTTTGTAACCAAGTTGTAGGAAGATTCCCCGTGTTATCTACTAGTTTAAATTTTAAGCTTCAGTATTAACTGTGTACTACACACTGCATTGAAAAACCAAAAGATAATTGGCTAAAGCACTTCATTAAAATCATATCCAATGAGAAAAAGCCCTAACAAGTGAGCTTTGTACTTTTGCCTGTGGCAGATGTAATTGAATATTGAGAGAGAGCTGCTGTGCGTGCTGTTTGTGCCCCCTGAGCTATGTAGGGGACTGTCTTGTCACAATGCTGCCTCTGAACACAGCTGTGGTATTTCCGTGGTTGGTCTGAAGTGCCCCTTCTGAGGGTAGAAAGCTGTATGAAGATATTTTCAATATACCAGGTTTTTTTCTTCGTTTCACTGGTTTTAAGCATCTAGTTTGAGGGATTTAACCTGCTAAGATTTAAATGCTTCTGAATCAAACTTAAATGTCTGTGAGTCTGAAGAGAAGCTGCTGCAGGATTATATTGTGTTTAAAAAAAATATTCAAAATCCACGGTATTAGCAGGTTGTGCTCTCGCAGAAATGGGAAAGATGGAAAGCTCTGATCTTGTTAGGTATTTCTGGGGGGACTGCTTGGTATCTTGTATCAGCAGATGGAAAAGCTGCAAGACATACAGCTGAAAGGCTTATACAGTTTTTCTTCACATGCTCCAAAGTGGGTTTTTTCCTTTTGTTTATATAAGTTAATATACTTATTACTTATTAATATACTTATATACTTACTTATATACTTACTTATATACTTACTTATATACTTATTAATATTCCAATTACTTGGAATATTACATGCTTTGCATCATGACTTCAGAAGGGTTTTAAGCTAGAAGAGATGGAGAAATTGGCAGATCATGTCATATGAGGTCAGTTTCAAAATCAGGTTCGCTGCATTCAGAGCTGAAATATACTGAATCTGGCCTTCAGCGAAAATTACAATGCTTATCTCTCTGATCAGGCCAATGTTGGGAGGAGGGTACTGTGAAAACATCATATTTGAGTAAGGTAATTTATCATTTGAGTTATAATCATTGTCTAATTTTTAAAATTGCATATTTTGGAAGCAAGTCCAAATAGTTTATCTAAGAAGTTAGTTTGCAGTCCTTTGTTCTTACATGGAACCATTTGTTTCTAGCTTGTAGAATATATCTCTGCTGCACATTCCTTTATGAGTTTCCTAAGTTAACTTATGAAGCATCTCTGGCCACTTCTTTCAGTCTTTGTGTTTCTTTTCAAATAGATACAGGCATCTCAAAAGAATTTTATACAGGATACTTGGGTTATCAGCATCTAGGAACTGCATCTATCAGTTCCTAGATGCTGATAGTGAGTGATTTACTGATGGTTCTGTTGGGGGTGGGGAAGAACTGAACCAACTAGTCACTGCGAATTTTTAATGTGGTTATTGTCTAAGAGGAAGAAAACACACTGTCCTTCTGTTGTGTTAATGGTGGCATCTTGTAAATACAGACTCTTTAATTCAGTACTGCATTTACAGTATATATGTTATGTAAAATAGTATGAAAGCTGTGTAGCTAATGTCTGCACTGGTGACACATTCATGTGTAATCACATTTTATATTTTGACACTGATGTAAATTCAGATGTCTGAATTGATCTCTATAGTAAGTTAATGAATAGACGCTGCTGCCAATGGGATGAAACATGAGGAAATGCTGACCTGCTTTTGACCTTTTCTTTAATAGGTAAGTTCAGTTCTACGCTCTACGAGACAGGGGGCTGCGACATGTCGCTTGTGAACTTTGAGCCAGCTGCAAGAAGAGCATCCAACATCTGGTGTGTGTGAAGGCCAGTCAAGAGTGATGATTCTTGTCTTACTGCAATCCAATATTTTATTTTAATTTTAAAAGGTTATTTAGTATGGACTACCCAAAAATCAATACATTTTAATCACCTATTAATCTATTAATTAGTCTATTAATATTTTTTCTTTTGTGACCCAAGTGATTTTTACTGGAAGGGGACATAAAGTTAAATATTATCTCAGAAAATGAGTACTATTATTAGCTTAAGCAATACACTTCCAAACTGAGAACTTGACAAATGCATTTTTTGTTGGCTTATAGAAAGTCTTTGTTAAAGAGTTTAACCCATTTTTTAGCCAGTTAGGTGGCCATTGACCATAATGAACTTCCAGTTGTGAAGCCATTGTAAACTGATAAATTTATTCTCAAGTCCATAGATGGCATCAAACAGTAAATGGAAGTGTTAACATGCCTGAGATTACAATTTGACTTGCAGCTGAAATAGCCAGCTACATACAGGAAAGTTCATCTGCTGTTGGAAAGATGCCCTTTCTTTCTCTGAAGGGATAGGAGGCAGAAGAAAGAAAAGCAACCCAAAACCTCCTGGGGCTTCTCACCTGCCCCCAATCTACTTCACTGTGTAGAATTGCTCTGAAGCTATTGCGCCATGCTGAATGCTATAATTCCTACCATGTGTAGGTGGAATAGCTCTTGGAATTATGGAATAATGAATATAAAACGTCCTATCTTCAAATCTTTCTTGTGAGAGTATGCAAGTGCCTTTTGTAGAATTGAACTTTGACAAAAAGTTCTGCATTCCTTCCACAAAGCTGCCAATCCCTGCCTCTACTGCTTGCATGTTCCAGATGCAATGGCTTTGCTGATGGCTGCTGTTATGAAGTTGAATGTGCTAATGGAAGGAACAAACTGGCCACTTCAGATAATCAGATCTCGGCTGTAGAGAATTCTTGAGTTTGAGTGAAGTAAAGTTGATAACAAAGAATGTTTTTATCTTAAGGCAAGGAACTGAAGGAAAGTTGAATAAATTTGATACAAGTCTTACAACCATGTGATTTACATGGAAAACAAACATCCAAAAGCTATCCAAAATTGGGGAAAAAAGCAATGGTTGGATATGGACTCTCATACAGTAAGAGAAATTTCTCTTCATCTCTAATGAATGGAAATTGCAAAGTAATTTTGCTCTCCTACCTAGAGGTTTAACTTTAAATTAAGTTTTTCAAAAGCCGTTTAAGTAGCTCACTTTACTTGTGCTACGTGTGTACTGGTTTTGGCTGTGTTGGGATCTTGATAAAAACAATATAGAATTATGAGAAACTGCATGTGCATACCTAGCGACCTCTGCACTTCTTTAGAAATGTATGTTTAGAAATCAGTAGCTAACAGCTTATAAAATATTTTTATTTTTTCAAGTGGAATAATGGCTATCATTGTAGTTCTTTTTAGACAATTTAGGGACTGGGTGTTGAGAAAATGTTAAGGATAAGATTAAAGAGTCTCCTGGCTTACTATAGCTGTGGAATGTACCACAGTACATAAGACTAAGTGGCTATTTGCATTTATAATTAGTGACTGAAGGAAAAACTTAAATATATTTATATAAATTTCACAAGGTATCAAAATTAATTTGGGACACTGGAAAATTAGAGTGACCTGTTGAAATAAAATGTAGTTTATAATCTGAAGTATTTTCCCTGTTCTTATAGTGACACGGACTCTCACGTATCGAGTTCTACCTCAGTTCGCTTTTATCCACATGATCTAGTAAGTTTTTCTTACTTATTTTTAAAGCATGCAAAGAATCAGAAGACTATCCAACTTTATATAGCACTGATTCATCATTCTGTGTGGTAGTTCTCTGTTCTTATGAAAGTATTTTGTCTGGATTAATGAAGAGAAAGTATTTAGTATTGTAGTGTCTTCATATATACATAGAAATTAATCTTCTGGCATAGCACTTTAAAACTTAGTTGGTTTCCTCTGATCTAAAACCTAGTGATTTAAAAACATTCATAGTAATTGTTCTAAGATACCTTGTAAAAGTTTCCAAAGATAATATGTACAATTTGGACAGTTTTCCTTCTGTGCATAACTGAGGTTAGCAGGCAGCAGAAAGACTAAATATTGTGTTCTGACCAAAAGAAATTTCACTTGAGTAATTTCCCTGAAAGGAATTTAGAAATCTGTCATTGGAGTCTGCTGTACAAAATTTAAATTTATATGCAAGGAGTGACTGGAAAAACAAGGCAAAAGCTTACACCGTTTCATACTGCAAATAGCTTTATAATTCCTTACTTTTGGGATCTGAAAGATTTTGTACTATTGTCAAGTCCAGACATACCTGTACTCTTAATTCTGAAGTCATATATTATGTTCTGAAAATAGTGCAAATGGTCATGATTCTTAAGCTGGCAGACCAAAGAGAAGTATGTTGAAGTACCTAATGGTACAAACAAGAGGGAAAATGAAATGCAACTTTAGGATTTGGCAGAGGAGCAAGAGACCTCTGTTTGCCTGACCATGCTTTTGATCAAGAATATGCTTTTTAAACTTGGTGTTTGCTAGAGGAACTTGCTTTGCTTTTCACAATCCCCCTTGAGCATGTAGCCTTTACAAAAGAGGCTGCATTACCTCTTCTGTGTTTTTGGTTTGCCAGTGTAGTCCCTTTCGAGGGAATGATTCTGTTTTAAGGCAGATTTGTGACTGTAGAAGCTCAGCCCATGTGCCTAAATGTTTTCCACTGAAATTTATTATTAGTGCCATGAATGTTATGCTGATTCTACCTTTTAAGAAACGAAGTTTTTTAAAAATTGTCAAAAAGAATCTGTTTTCTGTCATAGCTTACCTTAAATAGTATGGTTTGTATTTCTGAAATGCCTTTAGAAAAGGGAGTGTTCCTGCTTGTTTTTTCATTAGTATTTTTCTAGGAAGGAGAAGCTGGCTAAGCATAGTTAAGTACACTGATGATTTAAGGAGTGATGAAAAAAAATTTATAAATCAAGAAATTTTATGTTAAACTTAGGTGATTGTAGGGAAAAAACCCCTCTAAACAGTAAATCTGTAGTTTTGACACTTGAAGTGGCATGAGTATTGAAATTTTACTCTTTGCCTTACACATTTGAGAAGCTTTTTCATTAAAGGACATTTTAACAATTATATTGCCTAAGACTAAAGGGCAGTACATCAAGATATTTTTCGACCTGCTAGAAACTGGATTGGACTTTACATATGTACTATAGTATCTTATTAGCATTGAGTACTCTCCTTAGGTATCTTTCATGGTTGTTAGTATTACTGTGATTTTCATGAGAACTCTAAACAAACTACAAAATAAGTAATAGTTAATCGTAAATAGTTCTTGACTGTTTAGGGCAGAGTTTTTTCTTTGGTTCATTTCTGATTATATTCTGGATTCAGTGAGTTTGAATTTGCTGGTGCACAAGTATGTTGCTTTGTCTTGCAAAAAGAACCATTCAGCATGGGTTTGCATGCAGATTAGCTGACTATAAGAAATATGTTGTAATTTATTTAAACTAATAATTGAATTAGTCATGTAGTGTATGTTGTCCATGTATCAGTTTACTTGTCTTCAAATTTGAAGTTTTCAGAGTAAATGGGATAATGTGCTTGGAAGACACATAAATTTGAGATGAGGCATATGCTGAAATGCCAAAAAGTTGTTGTATGCAAACTGTTATTGCTGCTAGTCCTATTCATGTGCTGTGATAAAGACAGAAAAAGTAAGTAGGAGCCTGTGACAGTGCTTAACATGTAATTTCTCAAAAGTGAAACTGAAGAGTTCTAGCAATTTTCTTCAAAGCAATTTTCAGTATAATACAGTGATATGATATAAAGAAGTTTTTGTTAATACTAACTTTCTTTTAGCTTTCTCTTCCTCAGATCAGGTTGAACAGGCTGCTAACAATGGATACAGATCTGTTGGAGCAGCAAGATATTGACCTGAGCCCTGACCTTCAGGACCACATGCAGCCTCAAGAGGAAGCAGCTCAAAAAGTCAAGCAGTACTATCGCTTTTGGATCCTGCCTAAACTTTGGATTAGCATCAATTTTGATAGATTAACTCTTCTGGCTTTATTTGATAGGTGAGATCCTTGTATGTTGCCAGACCTCAGAAAGCAAAGTTGAAAACAGTTACTAAACTATAATATAGATAAAACTATCCTTAGAGAATTATACTTCTTTACTGTACTCTGAAAAATGAAAGAATAATACTGAATTATAGTTTTTCTAAAATAATGAAGGCTGCTCTCCTTTTTTGTGTAGCAATCATAAAGGAAAAAGGAAACCAACCCTCACTTTGCCTACGTGGGGCAGTAACATATTTGAATGATCAAATAGAAGGATTTGTTGCCAATCTTTACAGCTAGAGTATAACCTTCTCCAAAAATTAATTGAAAGGGTCTGCAACCTGGCCTGCACTTAGTCTTTTGGTAAACAGATAGAATTTGTGTGCTGTTTCAAAGCATTTTTTCGAAGAGTTAATATTGTGACTTCTTGTCCCTGCTACATTGACCTAGAGGAATAAAATTAAGGTGATCCTCCAGTTGCCAGCTTGTGGAATCTGTAGAGTATTTGTATTTTGGTAATGAATCTCCTTGAAATAAACAGGATAGTAGTGATTCTGTCCAGAGAGAAATACTCATCACTGTTCCAAAGCACTGGCAGTATCATAGGGAATTATCTGTATTCCACTTGGGATATCTTACTCAAACGAGAGTATTTTTAGTTTCTTCATTAGAAAATCATGAATGACAGATTATATACACAGGTAAGTTATCATGCTTGTGTTTTTTCTTAGGCTTACCATCATCTTGGATGGGCTTTGAATATAGATTTATGTTACGGACTGTGCTTCTGGTGGAACGTTTGAATTATTTCTAAAGTTATCTTCTGAAGTTATCTTCTGCTGTTTAAAGTAAAATTCCATAAGATACTAACTGCTTTCAGCTGTCATTGAAATCGTGGTAGCTCCTAGCTTTGCTAAAGGACAGTGTGCTAGTAGAGTATGGAAGTTCAAATTTACTCTTAACTACTTTGCTACCAGTAGCATAACCCTTGTTAATTTTTGACTTTAACTGCTCCTTTGTAGCTTTTACTAGACATAGTTAGCTTTAAATTCCTTTTTTTCTTTTTTTTCTCTCCCTTTAAAACAGGAATCGTGAGATCCTTGAAAATGTATTAGCTGTCATCCTAGCTATTCTAGTTGCATTTCTGGGCTCTGTACTTCTTATAGAGGGCTTTTTCAAGGATATTTGGGTCTTCCAGTTCTGCCTGGTAATAGCCAGTTGCCAGTACTCACTGTTGAAGGTATTTTAATTTCTCTTTACTTTCTACAAACAATAGATATAAATCCTTAAAAAGTTGGGTGTTGCAGGTTAGTTAGGGCTTTAAGGAAAAATGTACATGCTTATTTATAAAGAAATGAGTAAACTTGGCCTCATGGGAAGTTTGATAGATGGTAATGCAAGGTCACGTCACTAGAGTGGTTCTGTATATGCTTATTAAACAATCCTTTATTTATTGCTCTCATGCATTTTTTTGATTCATAAAGAGGAGCACATTCTTACTTGTTGAAAACCAACTACAAACTGAACTTGAAGTTTTGTTGGTTTGGGTTTTAATTTTCCTTAGAGTCTACACCTCAGAGCATTTATATGAGGCAATTTTATCTAAACATATTTTTAATCAGATAATTAATTTTTTTGGACTGATAGTGGTTTCTTGTGATCCAAGAATGATTATTTTTTTATTTGACTATTAGGATGGAAATTAGATTTAAAATTCAAGTTCCTAATGCTGCTTAAAAAAAGTCCTGAAAATAAGGGGCTTGGGGATATTTTTAGAATTTTGGTTATAGGCATATACTCTTAAAGTAGATCTAATGGTTTATGACATTGTGCTCTTTAAAGGTTGTAATGTGGCTTGACAACTGTAAAATTAATTGTAGATATTGTTGAAAGAACTTCTACCAAGAAGGTGTGTGGGGGGAGGTAAACTCACTTATCTGTAGATTGGGCAACTTTCCTCTTTTTATTTTGTTTTCAGAGCGTTCAGCCAGATTCTTCTTCCCCTCGACATGTAAGTCATGGGCTTGTGCCACTGTACTAACCCTGCAGATGCAGAAGTCCCACAGAGAATTGATCATTTTGGCTTGATTTTTTCTGGCATTTCTCCTATGTTCCTTCTTGTAAGGCACAAAAGGCTTGCAGTTGTCTTAGTGTGTGAGAAGGGAACGGATATTGTTTCCCCCCGCTGTAGTCTTTGTATTTAGCAAATCATGTCCTCCTGTTCTGAGCCTAGCTTTTGCTATGGAGCCATGTCATGATAAGCTTTTTGAAGAATCTTTATTAT
>WBNO01009922.1:0-13222 GCA_013400575.1 Peucedramus taeniatus
CGGCGCTGAGGGGCCCTGCCCGCCGCCCCCGAGCCCCGGACCGGCCCTCGGTACCCCCCTAGCGGCCGCGGCCTCCCCGGCCCACCCGGCCCTTGCCATGTGCCGGCCACTGGAAACACGATAACCCCTGGGAGAAGCACGGACAGCATTCTCTGCTGTGCCTGCAAGAGCCCAGGGCAACAATCCCCGGCTGCACAGAGGAGCGTTCGCCCCGGCACGGTGCCCCGCGCCTGCCCAGGCTGTCACCCCGAGCGTCCTTCAGTCCGCTGCCGGCGCTGCCCCGCCCCGAGCTGCTGCCTTGGTGAGGCTGAGGAGATCGAACGTTCCACCAAGAGCCACGGGTACGGGGAAAGGCTGTGTTTAGCTCAAAGGGGCCTTCCCGGAGTGCACCAGGACTATGGCAGGGTCCTGGCTTTCCCTGCAGTGTGTGGTAAGAGCCACGTACCCCCTGCCAACCACAGCTCTGAGACTACACAGACATTTCCCACCTCAACCCCAACGACCTCCTCAGATGTTACAGTATCCCACCTGCTTCCCAAGCAGAAACAAACAGCTGCATCTCTCAGACATCTCCAGTCAAGAGGAGACCAGTGACTGCTACTACCTGGTTTATATCCCTGGTTTGTGCTTTCCCAAATGGGCTAGACCATGACATCCCCACACAGGGAAGTTTCATCTATCCCCTTCTCAATAGTCGTTTTGTGGGCTGCAAAAACCATGCTGCTGGAGCTACTGCTCTGTTTTCTGCAAGGGAGAATGCATCTTCTTGTGCAAGGCTGGTTTCCATGTCAGACTGCACTCTAACACTCATTTACCACCCCTTGACTCTCATTAGTGTTTGCTTTTTCAGCAAACCTTCAACTGATGAGTGAGAAAAACAGATCTTCTTCCGTGCTTCTTTTACTGTAGTTGAAAACAGCTCAGAAATGCAGTTAGGGAGTCCCTTCTTGGCAAAGAAAAAGTAGGTTTGTGCAGCTATGGTGGAACGGGACTTGTCTGAAACCGGCGTTGGGGCAGTTTGTTTAGAGCAAAGAGCAGAGCTGAGTCTTATTTTAATTCTTGACCTGTTAGGCATCTCAGCTTCAACATTCCTCATGCTTAGGCAACATAAATCATCCATAAGCTCCTCAGATCCAAAGGGGATTTTTTTAGTTGGAGAAGTCCAGAGTGCATTCTTCTCTACCTAGCAGCTTTTGAAATTCATGAACCCAGTCTATATTTAGCCTTAATTTGAAAGATGTGTAGACTGGATGTCCTGTTGGAAACGCATGGAAAACTGCCTGCTGACCTGACCCATGCTTGCATTTCACCCAGAAGCTGCAGCCTGATTGGCGCATTAAACACTTTCAAGTCATATTCTCCTGTATAAAGAAATATCCTGAGCTACGTTGGCTGTGAGCAGGAGGGAAAGTGACCTCTTGGGTCAGTGTTTATTGCAATAGTTATAAGAAACCAAGGAATGACTCCATAATGAGGGGCATGATCCCAGGACAATGCCTCTGGTAGGATGAGAACCTCTCTCAAATCTCCCAGTTTGGAGGACCCTACCTGAAATGGTAAAAGCAGGGATTGAGGGATTGCTGTTTCCTTCTGCCATTGGTATACTCTACAATCTTACACTTCCTACTTTCCTCTCTGTAAAGCAGGGACAACAGCCCATGTTTTGCAAGACCCCAGTGTGACTTAACTAGATAGAGCTTGCATTATGCTGTGGGATTCCTCAAACAGCTCAGCTGTGCATGGCTCAGAGGAGGAGACAAGTCAGTCACTTCTCTTAGCTTGCAGTGACAGCAGTGCCAGGATGCGGATATTGCTTTGTGAATCCTTCTGAGACCTTGGCCTGCACAAACTGGCACTTGGAAATAGTCTCCAGCTTGGTCAGTCTCCACATTCACATGTCCACCTGACCTAGAATTCTGTTGTTCTTCCACACACAATAATATCATTTACATATTAGGCCATGGGCCTTTCAAGGTCAGTGCCATCAATATGTGGAAAGCACTAGAGGACAATAACAGGTTGATAAATCACGTGGCAAATTAGGAAAAGGCCCTCAAGGGCTGTAAAATGTATCAGATCCACTTATCACAACCCTTTCTGATAGTTTCTCTGAGTCCCTAGTAGTAAACATCCTGCTTACAGTGCTAAGGTTGCTTCCTCGTTGTGTGGTATCAGGCAGCTGCCAATCCCAACCACTTCTGATATAAACCTGATGTTCTCCTTTCTTTCTCTTGACAGGAACAACTTGAGTCACTCACCCTGCAGAGCAGAGCTATCTCTTCTGCTTTCTCACGAGACACAAGCAAGGGCTCTGTGAAGAAATGCTGCTGAGTCCCTTTGGATTGTGCCAAGATGTTTGTACTCGTTGAGGAATACATTTGGTATTGTCAGCTTGGTGTGCAGCTGAAGGGCAAATGACTGGACACTCAGGGACAGCAGGAGCTGATGATACCAGGCTTTGGCATGCTTAGACTGTGAGGGTATAAAAGCCGAGGGTTTCCTTTTTTTGGGGTCCCTCCTTGGAGGCACACAGCTCAAGTTGTTAGTTTGCACCGTGATTAAATTTTTTTAAGGATCCTGATGTCTGAGAGCCTGCTATGGGGAAACCTGGGGCTGAGCTGGTAAGGAAGCCTGGCCTGACTGGGATGAGGGGTGGGGTGGTGTGTAGCCATGAAGGGGCCTTGGTCCCAGCTCAGGTGGTGCAAGTGTGACTGCCAGAGTGGCTCCTGGGTGGTCACACAAGAGTGACCCTCCTTGCTTTGCTCCAGAGTCAGTAGCTGGGACAGCTGCCAGAGGTGCTTTGGGAATGGTAAGGCAGGGCAATATTATGAGACACATGTAAAACAGTGATGTGACTGGGGTAATCTAGGATCTAGGTTCCTGTGTCCTAGTGAAATTAATGTTGCCAGGCACTGCTATATTGCCTACTCTGTCAAATAGAAGTGTCTACTGCACAATTTTGTCCTGTGAAGCAGCTCCAGGCATGACACAGAAATTAGCACAATATGGGCATGAGTGGCTCAATGCTACCTGGCCTCAGTGCCAAAAAAAGTCCCAGGTCCATTTAATTTCATAGTACAGATGTACCATATGGCTCCAGAGCTGTAATTTGCTGCCTCTTGGAAGAAAGGAACACAGGCCTCTTACCTGTCCTAAGCATCTGATTCCTGGGAGGAAGGTGGCTCACCCTTCAGTTTAGCAGAGCAGAGACTGACACACCACTGAGCAGCACAGGCACATCCAGCAAACACACTCCTTTCTACCCATCCTTGGGGTGGGATTCACCTCCCCTGAGAACAGCTCTGTCTCCCTGCAGAAGGGTGAAGGAGGACAGGCACCTCCAGGAGGTGGTTCCTCCCACCTTGGCAGATGCTAGGTGCCTAATCTGAGTCTGGCTGAAAGGAGATGTTTTCTCACAGCTCATGGGCTGGGATATGCCAAAAGGGTGATTTGTGTCCTCCAGCCAGAGAACAATTCTGCCTATAGGATATGGACAAATCAGACAAGTGAAACATTCACTGAGGAAGAAATGGCCCAGTTATCTTCATCCTGTTAGCTCTGTTCCTGCTACAGTGGGTCCAGTGTCACTTGGAGATAAAGAGCAAGCACCTTATTATCACCACCATGTCTGCCCTTGAGGGTTTATTCTTTCACCCCCTCCTGTCTTTGTTTCTTTCCCCCTTCCCTGATTTTTTTCTGTGTTGTCTCCCCACTTCCTACCATGCAATTCCCACTTCCCATATGGGTTTCATTCCTACCCTGTCCCCATCCTGTCTGCTAAAATAATCAGCAGTGAAACCCTGAATATGGCTGTTCACATTGTTTCCATGGGACTTGGTGGCAAGTCTCCTAGTGCGATGAATGAAGGCAGGACGCACTTCTCAGAGCCATTGTTTCAAGCTGTCTGCTGTCTCAGGAAGGCACTGCCAGCTCCATTTACACTGAGTCCTTGACTGCTGTGTTTTCTCCTCCATCTGCTGTGAGTAAGAAAAGAATCAGGTCCCTGCAATTTAAACAGTGGCTGCTTAGTTTGTGGAGTGCGTGCTTCGTCACCATGCTTCCCATGGGCCAGAGTTGATCCATGGGGAGGATGTCAGATGAGAGCATCATGAGTTGGTCCCTTGTAAGCAGCCACAGACTATATTCACTCCCTGATGTGGTTGTTAAGGGTGGGAATCTGGCTCATGACTGTGGAGTAGAATTGACAAACCTGAATTGAGGTTCTCCTCCTTCCTGGAAGCCCTGATGTTGTGTTCATCACATTTACAGTTTTCAGACTGCTGAAAGCACGGAAGGAGACAGCCCGCATGTGTTTGGAGAGAGCTGCACAGACATCTCCTAACCCAGAATAACAATAATGAAAACATGCTGCTGCACCTTTTAGCTATGGCACATGGTACCTCCAGTCTGTGCTGGTCATTTGAAACATTTAGTACCTGATCTAAAACTGCCCACAAGGAAGCAGGAATTATGGTAGATGAACCTGGAAGACATCAGTAGGATTTGCAGGTTATAAAATAGTTTCTTTTTGGACATTTTGGACTGTTTTAATAGTTTCCAGGCTTCCAGCATACAGAAACTGGCAGGACCTTGTCCAATGTCTGAATAGCTAAACTGTACAGTTTACAAACATGATTCACAAAAAAGAAAACTAAGTGGGAACTGAATACAGACGTAACAAAAGTGAATATGAAGTGAGACATCCCATCTGCTGAAGAAACCAATTTTCCTGGTAATTTACCAGTTCAAGTACCAGTTTTCTGGTAATTGAAAATTCAAGGCAGTCTCATCTATTTCAGTAAAAGTATCTTCCCATACCAGGAGAAAAGCTTCCCATCCATGTCCTGCCCAGTGTTGCAAGAAATCTGTTCTGTCTCCTACTGCTCTTCCCCTTTTGACCCAAGTGATGGATCAACATTCTTCTGTGCAGTTTGTATATGCTTAAAGTGTGTAGATAGAGGCCCTGGTATAACAGAGTCTGGAGGGTTCCAACCTCCTGTGCTAAACAAGAGATTCCCTGAACACAGGGGAGGGTTACAATTTCTTGTAAAATGCCATTCCTTTCACAACCACAGATAGTCCCCCCAAAGCTCTCCTACTTCCCCCCATGCAGAACCAGGCTGTGATGACTCCTCTGTGAGCACAATGAGAGGGTTTCACTCCTTCAACTCGAGCAGGAGGTAGTTGTCCTATCCAAAGATCTCTGTGAGGATCTCCTAGGTCCTGTGATCACAGTGTGAAGTCCTGAGGCTTGGTTCTGGGTTTATTTCTCGTTTATTTCTTTTTCTGGGTTGTTTCTTGCTTTATCACATATAATTCCAGGCTAAGATTGAAGATTCCTGGAAGAAGGGGGATTCAGCAGCCAAACTCTTCCAAGCCCAATTCCTCTGAAGAAGGAGGACCTAAATTACTTGTGATGCTGCTATTCATCACAGTCCCTGGCTAGTCCCATGAGGGAAACAGCTTCAGCCTAACAGTTTAAGAGTGCCCTTCCTCTCCAACTGCTCCAAGAGGTGGAGTGTTTGCCTGAGACATGCAGGTCCAGGAGAGAGAAAAACTCCTCCAGCTGTTCCTGTGGAAGGAACCACTAAGGACTAGAGAGCAGGCAACATGGACAGCGGTTGAGTGGTTAGTGCTCCTGGGTAGAAAGAGGGGTGGATGGGTTTAGACTGCGATAATTGAGCAGTTTGTGCTCTTTGTATGACAACTGTATATTTTACATATGCATCAGAATGCACAGTGCCCTCAGAATATTGGTGGCATGGCTACAGCATTAACTGAGTGGAATTTCTGCAGCACATGATTCACCCTGGAGGGCTCAAGTCCTTTCCCAGACCCAAGCCCTTTTCTAGATCTAAGCCTAGGCGACTCATCAGTTTGCCAAAATCAGGTTGCCTAAGGTAAATAGGTCTTTAGCCACTGTGTTATCCTGTGCCTTTGTGCCATTTGTTATTTCATAATCTTTCCTAGGCTGCTGACAGTTTCAAAAATCAGTTATTTTGGAGGTAATTAGAGTTTCAGTTTGTTTTCCCCAACAGCTGGAGAAGGAGCTACAAGCACAAAGCACATATGTGGCATTGTGGGTGGGGAGGGAGAAATTCTTCTGCAGTATTTGTAGATTAGAAATATGGCTGCCAAAAAGCAAGTTCCCAAGTGCCTGGGGTCCACATATTGCATAAAAGCAGAGTACCATCTTGGCATGGAAAAGGAACATTGCATGAAGGAACTCAAAATCTCCCCAGGTCACATTGTCCTTACCAGAGATGAAAGCCTGTGAGCTGCAAAGTGGTACCACATCAGCTGCCTTTGCCACCAGGCAATGTATTTTGCTTTGACTGCTTTGAAAGAAAACCCTTTACAGGAAACATGTGCTGGATATACAAATGCAGTGTTTCGTTTATTTATGACACAAATGCAAAACCAAACAGGCTTTCACAGTTCTAGGTCACAGATGTCTTTAACGAAAACCAGCTATTGGAATGTTAATAACAGCTTCTTGTATCGTAAGCAATGAGTCCACTCAGTCATGCTTTTAGGAAGTTAACAGTTTCAACAGATCAACCTATTAATCACTTGGCCTCCTAACAGTTCATGTAAGGGCAGCTCTTAGGAATTTGTTAGTGTGCTGTGCTGACAGTTTGCCAAGCAGTACATCAAATGCCCCAGATTCTGCTCCTCTGAGGTCCAAAAATGACAGAGTCTCCTCTGGGACACTAATGAACAATCCATTTGACCCAAACTGCTTCCATTCATTCAGTCTTAGTCACTTAGTTAACTCAGAAATGCTGCTGTGGCTACAAAATAAGAAGATGACAATTCACGACCTCACACCAGCTACTCTGGAAACCCAAGTGACAAGCTGGTGTAAAATATTGTCCCTTAGTGCAGTCAGGGAAAGATCATGATTTATGCTGTCCATGAGAAAAACTGTAAGGTGAAATTCTTGTTTTCTTTCATTGGTAAGAGGCAGGCAGTCTGGGTAAATATTTCTAAAAAGTGTTAGCTTGGAAAAATTGTGGAGTTCCTGTAGACTGAATCTACAGGATACAATTTACTACCCTCACCAGGTAAGCTGGTATATTTTCTTTATTGCAACCAATCATATTCCAGTTATGGAGACAATATCACAACTTACATCATGATCCTGGACTGCACATTTAATGCATGCGTCTTGGGATCTCTGTTCTAATGGGACATAAGCACTTGTGCCTGCCAGTGTCACCAGGAAAGTTCTATGCTTACCCCAAAGAAATCAGAGTCCCATCCTCTGCAAATGTGTGTATGCACATCTAGTAGGAAAACCATAATCTCTTTCCCAGTAAGATCAATCCACAGATAATAATTGGTTCATGGAAAAGAAAGAGGACATGTAAGGAGAAAAACACTGAAAATGCAATGGTTTGCTATGTAGCACTGATGCTTAGCCTGCTGTTGTCAAAGGTGAAAGTTTAAGAATGAAGCGTCCTTGCCTCCCCATGCTGCATGAGAAAAACCAGCGTCACAGCCACAGAAGGCAGTTGTTTTTGTGCAGGGTTCCTGTTTGTTACTCATTTCCCCTCCTGTGTCCCAACACTCTGCCTCTTTAAAGCTCTTCCAAGATTCCTTATAGGAGAAGGTCTGCTGCCAGCTCAGAGCTTCCTGTTATACTCTGAGAGAGCCTTATCTCTGCAATCTTCATGCAGACTGCAAGGAGATTTTGTGTTTGTTTGTGTTTTTGCAAACCAGGCCATTTCTATGGACTAAGCAGTCTCTCAGTGCTGACTGTGGTGGGGCACTTTGTCAGAAAAGTCATTAAGTAGATTTGTCTAGTATGCAGGGTCCAAATAATCCTCTGCCTCTATAATTTCTGACAAATTAACACTGCCAGGTTGTCTTATTTAAAAGTCCTTTGAAAAGTTCTTAAAATGTCCCAGAGAGATGCCTAGGGATCTGGCAAGTGGGTCTCTCTGCCTTTCTTTGGTCTGTTTTGTCTTTTGGTTTTCTAGCACAGCTCTCATCTCTGGGCCTCTACATCATAATTGTGCTCAGGAAATAAGGGCTTCATTTTCTTGTAGTTCTTCTCAACAGCAAGGGCATCACTGCATTTCTCAGGTCCACTGGGAGTCTGTCAGCATTCAAAGTTAATGTAAAAAAAGGCTTCAATTCTGAGACCCTCCTTAATTTTAAATGTCTCCTTGCCTCTGCATCTCTGCATAGAAGCTGTACGAAAGTGAAGCTTTAAAAATATTATTGTATCAATAATCCTTTCTTACCAAGCTCTACACTAGCTCTGGATAAAGATGGCTCTTTATGTCTGCTCAGAGGTATGAGAATCCTTCTGTTGCAAGGTGGTGATGTTAATTCTCCACTGGTATCCCAGGCAGCTGCCAGTGATGGGATGAGAGCATTGGCTGTAGCTGCCAGAACAACGTTTATCCAGGAGAAGTCACATTGAGCTCGCTCACAAGTCAACAAAACATGCTCCCTGGGTCAAACTCCAGATGCTAAATTTATTGAGAAGTAGGTAGCATCTCTAAAAATACCTAGGATTGGGGCCCCCAGAATGTTCCACTTATTGCAATAACTATTGAGCATTGATATCCTGGAGCATCTGTTTTGTTAATGGCACCAAAGTGACCAACAGCAGGGTTAGCTCTCAGGAAGGTCCCTGCCAGAGCAGAATTCAGAGCAGGGAGTCCTGAATCTCAGCTCTGCCCTGTGCCCATTTCTCTGAGGCCACTGGATATATTTCACATGTTTGGAGGAGGGTTGTACTGGCTACTTAGACACCTCTCATGCTAATGAATAATTATGGACCTTCCCAGACACTCAGTCTATATTAGGAAAGGATTTCTCTGCTATTAGTTAAAATAAGAACAGCAGGAAGGCCTAATATCCTGCATCAGTTCTTCATGCAAGAGGAGCCAGGCTGAGCTGGCTTTGCTCTCCACATGAATCACACACTTGCTGCTGTGACTCTGTCTAGGAATGGGGTATGGATGCCCTGAGGCTGCTCTCTGGGGAAGAGCTACAGTGTCCCAGTGCTGCCATGGAGAGGGTGCTTTCTTATTTCTGTTCTTCTGATGAAAGTGGCAGTGAAAATGTTGTGGTGCCCAACCAGATGATGGTATATCATGTGAGATGCTGCACTGAACAGCTTGGGCGTGCTCATGGCTTTGGGATCCACAGAGGCAGTGCCATCTGCAAACACCAACACAGTGACTCCAGAGATGGACAGTTCAAAAGAGCGTGGAAGCGAAGAAGTGGCAGTTTGCTCTGTGCTGGTGTGAAAGAGTGTGAATTCCAGCTTGTCCATGTGTTTTATTGGATTCAGTAAAAATTGGTGTGCTGAGTGGTAGCTTTCCTTTCCCTTTGTGAGGGAAATAAAGGAGTCAGAGCAGCTTGTGACACACAGCATGGATGAGAAGGTGAGCATTATTTCCAGGACTCAGAACAGAACAGAGACGAATGCTGCACTGTGTGACAATATGGGAGCAGGGAAGGCCTCAGGTAGTGCACAGGGTGGCAAATGCTTTGTGTGTGAAAATGGAGAATGAAGAACTCTGTTAAAATCAGTGAAAGGAGAAGGAAGTAATCTGCTGAAGGAAACTCTGGAGATCCTAACTGGGGCTTGAGAGAAAAAAAAAAAATATGGAGGAGGTGAAAAAAGTCCTTCTGATGCTTGGGAACAAACCAGCAAAATGTAATATGGTATCTCCTCGAGTGAATTCTCAAAACAAGAGAGCAATGTGTAGCTGAGAAGTGTGGTCTGGCTTCCCACTTAAGAAGCCAAGGGTTGATCATCATTACCAGGAATTCATTCGTGAGGGCATGAGAGGAAAACATCAGCTTTGAATAGACCTGTCCAATGTTAACTATTTTGCCTCACAGAAAAAACACTTTTGGACTTTTCTACAGCACTGACCTTTCAACATGACTTCATGCACTGCGAGGATCCTGTTTCCAAATAGCCCCATGAAACTGGCAGACACAAATTTTACCTTTCATTTCTCAACAGTTTACTCTTCTTTTCTAATGAGGTTGTTCCAACTGTCCTCACCAGAGACCTGTCAAGCCAAATCTGGGCAGACTGTGACTATGGCAGTGTCAGATGAAGAAGGAGCAGGTGGCCATGCCCCTAAGCTCTTTTCTTCCCCCACTGTCACCCTTGGAGAATGGTTATCAATGCAGCAGCCTTGCTTTTGGCATCAGAAATTAATTTCCTAACAAATTATTGAAAATTCAAAGTTATTCTCATTTCCCACACAGCAGCAAATAATAAACTATTAATATTGTCGTGATTTGAAGACCTGTGTGGTTTGCCAAAGCGAGATAATTATTTGGCTACTTTGAGCAGACGCCAGCAGGTAGCCTTTTGTGACATTCATTTACTGCTGAGTCCCCAAAGCCTCATTATATGGTGCCCTGGGGAAGAGGTAGAAAACTCCCCTCTCTCCACTGTCAGCACAAGACCATATTACATAGTGCTGAGCCATTACACGCACAGCTCTTCAGAGCATGAACATGGTCCACCCCTCTGGCCCCAGACAGTTTTGGAGATGATGGTGATCCTTGGGGTGTTAGTGGCCCTGGCTGAGGGAGATATCAGTGTAGCTGCTGTACCCATCTAGAGCACAGATGTCCATGTTTGATCTCATTGACTGGACTCCCTTCTAACACCTGAAAAGATCAGGCACTTCTAATGTATGGTTCACCTCAGCCTAAAGCAGAGAGCTGGAACAGCTCAGATGATTTGCTATCTCTACATTGACTGAAAAGATACTGTCCCTTAAATTTGGGGGGATAGGTTTGCTCTATTTACCAAAAGCTGACTCTGAGAAAGCACTCATCTGGGCATCAGGATAATATTACAGTGACTTTAATATAAAGTGTGACATTTAATATAAAGTCCTGGGGAGAGGCAGATCAGCCTGAGTTGGGCAGTCTGACTCTCAGCACAAAATATGATGGGAACAACATGCTCCCCAAAGGAGAGCTGCAGCACCACAGCCCCAGCAGAACCACTGAGGCACCAAAGCACCTCAGTTTCCTCCAGCTGCCACCACCCTTATTGGGTGGGAAAAGGAAGAAGTCCTGGGTGAAAGAGCAAGGGTAGCCCAATAGCCAAACCACTTCTGCATACGTGGGTTTGATCCCTGTGTGGGTCATTCAGTTAAGGATTGGACTTGATCCTCCCAGGTCCATTCTTACTGAGATTCTGTGATTCTGTAACTTCAGAATGCTTTTGGAGAGCTACCACTGTCACACTGATGGTTTTGCTTGGTCATCTGTAACCAATTCTTCAATCTCCAGACATTATTTGTTTGTAACCTTTTCAGGTTTCCCTTCCAAACATGAGCAACTAATCTGCTCTGGGCTAAACATGGCCCAGCCCTGCTGGCTCTTGGAGGATTGAAAACTGCCAAGGAATATACCAAGAACGGATCAAAGAGTAGTTCAAATGTAGGGTAAGTAAGGACATCTCCTTGATGGTCACATGAGCACTCACATCACACTTCCAGCTCCCATTTTCTGTCAGCAAGGTTGGTCATCCCCTCATTTGAGACAGTTTTCAAAGCTGCCAACTGTCCTGTGCTCTCAGCTTCACAACTCCAGGCTCCTTTCACAAACAAAAACCTGGTGACAAAAGGACGAGAGTAACAAAGTTCTCCTCTTCCACTTCTGACCTACATCAATAATTTAATAACAATCATTAATTTGATTTTTTCTTTTTTTTTTTCTTTCATTTCCAGGCCAGTTCGGGGAAGGAAGGAAGAACTGGCAGTATTTTGAACCTATCAGTCATGGTGTGAGATGAAACTGAAAAGTTTCTCAGTCACTGCAAGGTCTAAGCCCCCTTGAATGTTCTTTAGGTACTCGAACCCCTAAACCCCAGAGGAAGTCAGAGGTAATGATAGTCTTAAAAGTCTAAATTACTTGATCAGGGGATAGCAGCTGATAAGTATGCTCTGATACCTTGCAAAATTTTGCCTATTTATAAACGAGCTTTTTCCCTGGCTTTCCTCAGTGCCAATTGAGTGCAAGTGTTGGCAAGATCCGCGCTAGTTTGTCTGGACTCCGAACCACTTTGCTGAATACTTAATCAAGCTGCTCGCCTCCCTTTCCCAACAGAGGCCATTTATACAGCAAGAGAATCAGCTGGTCGATGAAGCAGACAAGTGGAGCAGGGGAGAGGGAGCAAGCTCTTTGAATGGGATGAGAACAGAGCCACCGGCACCTCAAGAAAGTTTATCTGTCTCCAGTGCCAAGCATACACAGTGCTAATCTTTTGTTGCCATGAATATTCAAGCCCAGCTGCCAGCAACAGAGGGAGCAGCTGCAGTGGCAGAGCTGGCAGGTCCCCTTGTGGTGCCCTCGCTTGCCGACCCTGGCATCTGGGTCTGTCTGGGTGTGGGGAGGGGGAGATGCTGCCTGCATTGCAGACAACAGACAACAAGCCATTGAGCAGCCCAGCCCCACGCTTCCTAAGCAGCAAGGAGTCAGGAACTCACTCGCCCTGGAGAGCCCAGGGCTGGCCTGTCTTGCTAACATGGGTATGCCAGATGCTCCAGATGTTTGGGGTCATGTGAAGCCCTGGAGGGAAGAGGTGAGTCTGGGATAAGAAAGAGCAACAGCTGGGGCCATATAGGATTGAAGGACGTCTGCTGCTGCTTGGAGAAAATAGTGAGACAAAATCCTGCAGGCTCCCTGGAAAGCTAGACATACATAGCCCTAGGCAGATCACAAGTCTCATGGCTTATTTGGCAAAGATGCCTATTTGTTATGACAGGGTGGGCTGGTGAAATGCCATCACAAGAATGCAGCACTGGTCACAGACAAGTTGGCAGGTGAATGCTGCTGCAGTGTCCTGGAAGAGTCGAAGGATTTTTCTTGTGTGAGGTGGGAAGCAGCAGTAGGAGGAAGCCATGAACTCTCTTTAGATGACCAGCTTGTGCTTCTCCACAATTTAGGGCAGCATTTCAGGGACAGGGCAGAGCAAGTCTTTGCCTCAGCATACTCCATAGGGGCAGAGAAATGCTCTGGTACAAGTGTCAAGAGACAACAGGTCAGAGCAGACGTCCATGCTGCCAAGGAATCACTCTGCCCAGCACCAAATTATCAGAGGCTGTAATGACCCTGGCTTGGCATGGAAGATCACTGAGACCCACTTTGCTTAGATTTCCCCTGTAATGCAATGAAATATGCTAGGGGAAAAAAAAGAAATTAAAAAACCAAACCAAAC